>JBBBWG010021111.1:59076-113897 GCA_037176905.1 Azolla pinnata
TGCTGGATCGATTTTGTTAAAGTGCTCCCAATTAACACCAGTATGACAATTTGTAGTTGCTTATGCTGGATCGATTTTGTTAAAGTGCTCCCAATTAACACCAGTATGACAATTTGTAGTTGCTTATGCTGGATCGATTTGTAAAGTGCACCCTATTAATACTAGTATGACAATTTGTAGTTGCTTATGCTGGATCGATTTGTAAAATGCACCCTATTAATACTAGTATGACAATTTGTAGTTGCTTATACTATTAATACTAGTATGACAATTTGTAAAGTGCACCCCATTAATACTAGTATGAATCTTTTTATTGAAAAAAAAGAGGTAAGCAACTGAAACGGGTGTAACTCATTTGAGAAGGTTATTTTGTGGAGATCAAAATCGTTCTACTATGGTTTGGGCTTCGCTTTAGTGGATACAAGTAGCTTGACTTACAAGTGTCGTAGTACGATTTGCCAGCAGGGTAAGCTTCTGCAATACCAAAGCTCCAAAAAAATGTAAGCACCGAGAAGAGAAAATCAGTCAACATTTGTAGAATTCTGGGAATATCGTAATATCAAATGACTGAATACATTATTTTCTATAAACATAACAAGTGAGTAAATGTGTGTGTGTGTGTGTGTGTGTGTATATATATATATATAGCTTTCAAGATATTATTTACGTAATTTGAGCTAATGTTAGCTCAAATATAATTTTATGCATCGTTTTTCGCTTTTAATTATCCCATGATTATATTTATTAAAAGGGAACACCGAATCTAGTTTTCAAAAAAGATTAAATGAATATTTTTCATTCCCATTCTGAAAATTTCACCACGGTCCCGAAATGTTCCTGTTTAGGGTAACTATGGTTTATTGATCTACTTACTATTTACTCTTCCTGATTATATACATCTTTTCTATGCAGCTCCACCCGTTTGACATTTAATTTAGTGTTTGTTTATCTTTATGTTTTGTTAATGATGATTTAAACACTCGTGGTTATCCTTCAGACGATGGATTAAGAGACAAATGTGAAAGAAGAAGAAGAATTGAAGAAAAACTGAAGAAGAATTGAAGAAGAAGAAGAAGAATTGAAGAAAAACTGAAGAACAATTGAAGAAGAAGAAGAAGAAGACGAAGAAGAAGAAGAAAAACTGAAGAAGAAGAAGTGAAGAAGAAGAAGAAGAAGAAGAAGAAGAAGAAGAAGATCACCATGTCCACAGAGCTCCTCCTCGGCCTCCTCCTCTCCTTCCTGCTCTTCGCAGCGGCCCTGTGCAAGCTATGGAGGCCTCCCTTCAGATGCCGGAACCTGCAGCAAGCGGCGGATTCGAAGACCCTCCCCTTGCCTCCTGGCTCCTTCGGCTTCCCTCTCATCGGCGAAACCCTAGAGCTGCTCCGCCTGCAGCGCCGAGGAACCCCGTGGAGCTTCCTTCACCCTCGCGTCTCCAGGTACGTGAGAGACCTTCAAGACGAACCTCCTGGGAAGCCTCTCCGTGGTTCTTGCGAGCCCGCAAGGTAACAAGAAGGCGTTCTCTAGCATCTACGTCTCATGGCCCCCCAGTGTCGTCTCTGTCATCGGAAGCCACGCCCTCATCGGCAAGGTCGGGCCCGAGGCTGCTCGCGTCCGGAATGCTCTCATGGTGTTCTTGCAGCCTGAATCCCTGAGGAAATACACTGGCATCATCGATCGGGTGCTCCTCGACTTCATCCACAAGCATCTCCATGGCAAGCATGATGTGCTTCTCTTCCCCCTCATGAAGGAACTCGCCTTCTCCATCGCCTGCCATGTCCTCACCGGCCGGGAGGACGAGAAGGATCATGCGATGCTCCTCGCTCCCTTCACAACCATGGTGAAAGGCCTGTTCGAGATCCCCATCAACATCCCCGGAACTCGGTATAGCAAGGCTCTTGCAGCCTCCGAAGAGATAAGAAAGAGACTGCAGGTTTGGATCGATGAGAGGAGGAGAGATCTGGATGCTGGCGCCATCGTCGAGAACGGAGACGTCCTCACTGGCCTTGTGGAGTACAGAGATGGGGAAGGGCAACCTTTCTCCGACGACGAGATCAAGGACAATATCATCGGATTGCTCTTCGCAGCCCACGATACAAGCACTAGCGTAGCGACTATGACCTGCAAATATCTTGCATCGAATCCCGAGATAATGGACGAGGTTTACAGAGGTTGTTCATCGATTGTACCATCTAGTTAGATCTGGCTATTGAAATGCTGGAATCCTCTGAAAATCATTCCTGGGGATGTGCTTCGATCGATATGCTTTTTGGCCAATTATACCTGGACCATAATTTTTTTTTTGGTTTCAGAAAACAAGAAGATTGCAGCCGACAAGCACCCTGATGATCCATTCCTCAACTGGGAAGACATTCAAAACATGAAGCTATCGTGGAGAGTCATTCAAGAATCGATGCGGCTGACACCTCCAGCAGAGTTGTTATTCAGAGTGGCACCTCAGGATATGGAGTTTGGTGGGTTTAGAATCCCCAAATCATGGAAGGTGAGAAAAGTTCCATTCGAAGGGGCAGGTCCATCGCGATAAGTTCGATCCATTGCGATTCGAAGGGGCAGGTCCAGCTCCATTCACATTCGTTCCATTCGGAGGGGGGCCGAGGATGTGTCTAGGCCAAGAATATGCACGAATGGAGACGCTGATGATCCTGCATCGTTTGGTCACCGCTTTCTCATGGACCCTCGATGATCCAAATGAGACTATTGTGCTCGACCCCCTCCCCTTCCCTTCGAAGGGGCTTCGAATCCTCCTCCATCCTCGAGCTGTATGATCACGATCGAGCTTTTTTCCCCCTCACGATTTTCTCCCTTTCAGCATCGATTGGGTATTCTGTGGAAATCGGTAATGTTATCGAACTTCAGCTGTATAATATCAATGCTCTTGTATTTTTGTAACTTCTCCTATTGCTCTGACAAAGGGAAGAATTTGAAGCCAAATGATGGAGTTGATTGTCAGAAAAGGGAGGTATCGAGGGATTCTTGTATAATATCAATCCTCTTGTATTTTTGTAACTTCTCCTATTGCTCTAACAAAGAAGAATTTGAAGCCAAATGATGGAGTTGATTGTCAAAAAAGGGAGGTATCGAGGGATTCTTGTATAATATCAATCCTCTTGTATTTTTGTAACTTCTCTTATTGCTTCGACAAAGCGAAGAATTTGAAGCCAAATGATGGACTTGCTTGTCAGAAAAGGGAAATTCTCCATGAATAATCAGCCTTTGGGATAGATTGCATAGATGTATATGCATCTTCTTCAGCTAATCCATGGTTTCTAAAAAAAGGAGCGAGATCATTTCTAGTTTCCTGAATTAACCATCATTGACTGATCCCCATTATATGAAGTAAATTCGAGAGAATTGCAAGCCATGTGTGATAACAAACTTCTGTTTCTGTAATCATCGTTCGAAGCACAATAAAAACCGATAGAAGGACCACTAAACATACATGTCTAATTGGAGTAAAATCCATTCATTTCACCGACGAGAATGGCGACTGAATCCAAGCTTTTAGTGGTTGTAATGAACGAAAATTTTCCTTTCCAAACTATTCTTTCACTCTCTAGTTTGATAAGAAGTTCGACACTAAACTCCCTTAGTCTGTCGTGCAAATCTTCTATTTTGCCTTAACACGCAGGCAAAGATATGACACGACAAGTGGTGAGAAGAAAGTGTCAGAAGCCTAGAGATATATTGGAACCACTAAGGTCCGAGCAATGGATGAACCAGGAGAGCCAAACAGAGGATCGAATGCGGGTGGTTCTATTCGTATCATCGGCAACTAGCTCCTTCGAATCGGGGCTCACCAGCTATACGCGATTACACTCTTAGCGTGAGTTAGGCAGCGAGGATGCAACTGTATGTTTTACAACCACCTTCTCAAGTGGAAGTAGCACAAAACCTTATCAATTTCATCTAATAAGTCGGTTTCTCTCCCTTGACTATCAGTATTACGTTCATCATACGATTACGTCAATTCCAACAAAACAATCTGAACTCTAAGCGAGAAAAATGGTTTATTGCTTGTTTCCTTAACGACACACTAAACTCTTGACTATCATTGGCACTATCATTGGCTCTTCTTCTTCTTCTTCTTCTTCTTCTACTATTTCTTACTATTTCTTCCTTCTTCTTCTTCTTCTTCTTCTTCTACTATTTCTTCCTTCTTCTTCTTCTTCTTCTTCTTCTTGTGGATGTGAAGAGCTCCTTCCAAAGAGATGGATTCTGGCATGGGTACGATCCCCCCCTTCCCTTCCGAGGGCATCCTCATCAGAGGAGTTATGGAAAACTTAGGCCTCTCTCGTTGGCTCTCTGTTCTTTGTCTGCAGGGCCACAGCCACAGAGCCATGGAAGAATTGGAAACAGCTGTTGGTTGTGATCAAATGGAAGGAAGCCGTGTGTAAATTCTCATCTGCTTGCTTGCTGCATCACCACAGAGGATGTTGCACCTGTGCACAGTCGCTTCAACACTCCCAAACTCTGGTATTGCGCAAGGTATGTTTGTCTGTATTTGTCTGTGTACGTGTTGTTTCTTTGTGTGTGTGTGTGTGAATGAATGAATGAGTGAGTGAGTGAGTGAGTGATTTGGATGGAATTCATGAGAGGGGAGAAAAAAAGTTCATTGCTTGTTTCGGCATGTTCATGAAGCTTGTAAGAAGGGTGTGGCCATTGATGTGAAACACTTGCATCTGAGCTTCAAGAGAGATTCAAGATCCATCCCTGTCCTCAGAGATTGCTGTATGAGCATCCCTGAAGGCGAGCTCTGGATGCTTCTCGGACCCAACGGATGTGGAAAATCCACCCTTCTCAAGGTGACTCCCTCTTTGACTCAACACACTGCACGTAATCATCCTCACATATGTCTTTTCTTGTTTACCAAGACGTGGTAAATGCCATCCATTTTGTGTAGAAGAAGAAAAAAAAAAGAGTGTGATTATGTGCTTAACCATGGATATTTCTTCAACCTTTCAAAGCTTGTTGATTCTGTAATATGGAATTCATAAAGAGGTTCAGGCAAAACTCTGAAAGGGGTTTACAGCTTGCCTTTGATGATAAATGGATAATTTTCTTTTTCTTAAAGATGAATGTGGTGTGTATAGAAATGGTAAGTTTTCTTTGTTGCATTCGAAACCCCAACCATTATGATCTGACATTAAAAAACACAGGCATTGGCTGGGCTCCTGAAGCCTACATCAGGAGAGCTATTTATCCAAGGACGCAAGAGCTTTGTGTTCCAAAATCCTGATCATCAGGTGTGAGCATCTAATCTAACCAAACCTTAAGACCATTTCTCGTTAAATTTCTTGTGGCAGCCTGTTGATTCTCTAATTCTTTGCATAAACTCCGATGATATTATATGTATTTGATTTTGTTCAGGTTGTAATGCCTACAGCTGAAGCTGATGTTGCATTTGGGCTTGGTAGTCTCGAACTTTCTCATGAAGAAGTGAGAGAAAGGGTTGTGAAGTCTCTGGATGCTGTTGGCATGTCTGAGTACCTTCAAGTAACAAAAAGAAACTCTTTTCTTTAAAATTCCAGGTTACTGTTGGGGTCTATAAGTGATTGTAAATATTCCAATGGAGTAGAATTGTTTTTGGGTCCATGTGGTGGACAAATTCAACCTATGGGACTGGATCCTCAGAAACATCTCTTATAACTATCTCTTTACTTAGAATGGGACTATTCATTTGTAGTGAAAGCTCTCTATGTGAAAACAATTCCCCCATATATGTGCTTAACCTTTGTGGTGTAGATTTTAGGACATTTAAAGTATCAAGCCCATCTGACAAGTCACATCATTGTTCTCACGAATCTGTATATGAGGAGCATGAGAGAAGCAAGTGATAGTCATAGATGTGAATTAATGTACTTGGGGATATGGGTTTTAACTCTGCGTGGGGTGTGTGTGTGTGTGTGTGTGTGTACTTTTTCCTATGCTTGTTTAGAGACCAGTGCAGACTTTGAGTGGTGGACAGAAACAACGTGTTGCCATTGCTGGTGCATTAGCAGAGATGAGCAAAGTCTTGCTTCTGGATGAATTGACCACTTTTCTCGACGAAAGAGATCAGGTCAAATAAGTTTTTCTCCTCAAAACTTCTTTTTCATCTTTTTCTAGCAGGCAAAGTGCATGTGTATCTATTTGTTCATGAAGCCTTCCATTTTCACAGTGTCTGACATAGAAATGAAGAGACGTACATCATAGAAAGGTAAAACACCCACATCATATTGTACACCGCTCATATATGTTCAGCCTTCAAAACGTAGTAATAAACCATATGAGCTAGCTATATTCGAAGTTGTGTGTTTGCATTTAAAAAAACCTTGCACATGCGCAAATATGGCCAAGGTATGGAATGAAAAATAGTCCACATGACTTAGTTATGGGAAGTTACAAAGAGTGGAGAATTTTTTGTGCTGTTCAGATGGGTGTAATTGAAGCAGTCAGGAGAGTCGTAGATGGACCAGATGGAGGAGTAACTGCATTGTGGGTTACACACCGGCTTGAGGAATTAGATTATGCAGACGGCGCAGTCTACATGGAGAATGGTGCAGCTGTTCTCAGCGGCCCAGTGGCGGTTGTGAAGGAATTTCTTGAAAGAAAGCAGCAAGAATACCGAAACTCGTTCACTTCATATTAAGGCCTTAATCAATGTTTTCTCTCAAGTCTTGTAAGATTAGCCCTGGCGATTGTCCATCCATTATAAAATACAAAATCTTGTTGCTGATGTTCTTTGCCAATCAAAGAAAAAGAAGAAAGAGATTGTATTGCTAAAAACAAGTCATTTGTTTTAGGCCAAATGTTAAATCTGAGGGAGGAAGTCTTACTCTGCAAACAGATTTTATTCGAGGAGGGATCCATATCCAAATATATATATGTTTGACCTTTTTTTAAATAAAATTACTCTAGCTCTATGGTGAGAAAGATCGGAGGGAAATTTTGACAAAGCTTCGAATATGAAGTTCTGCTTTTAGGATGAGAAGTATTCAGATAGGTGCTCTGAAAACTGAAATTTCCAAGAAAGACTGGTTTCTAATCTACCACTTCTGGGTGGCTTTTGACAGTGTAGATTCGGATGATTCTTTGGAAGGTTATATATGTGATTGAAGGCTGGGATTATTGTCAGGCCTGTATTGCCCAGAATGCTGTTACTTCCTGTCCGATTCCAGGTCATCAAACTGTTCGAGGATGGAACTTTTGCATCAATGTAACATTGATTTGAACGAGTAGACAAATCCTTATGAAAGCAATCAAATGTCTGCATTGTGGGTGGGAATCCATGTTATGATTCGGATCATTGCCGTATGGTTATTTTGTACTTGCCACAAATTTAGCCTCATGTGGGATATCTGAGCTTAGATTCATGAATCATATATATGCCAGTTCTAGGCATTCCTCTGCCTTTTCCTTACTTTCTTTCACAGCTTCCTTGCTCTGTTTCTTGCTTTGGCCTTCTTCCTCCCTTTTTGATGATTTCATCTATGAATGCATGAGGTATGGTGACCCAAAGAGACTCCTCAGCCTGCTCGAGAAGGAAGTGGCAGGGAATGGTGGTGGTGGTGGTGGCCATGTCTTCTCTCCCAGGGTCAGAGAAGACATTGTTGTCTCCTTGCTCAGGGCTTGTGCCAAGCATAGAGATGGAGAGATGGGCTCTGAGATACACAGCTACTTGACAGCAGCAGCAGCAGCACCAGGAACAGGATTGCTGGCCAATGTCTTTGTGGGCACTGCTCTCATCCACATGTATGCCAAATGTGGAGCTATGGTGGAAGCTCGGCAGGTGCTGGATTCGCTCCCAGCAAGGAACGTCGTCTCCTGGAACGCGCTCATCTCAGGGTACTCGCAGCATGGCCATGGAAGCTTGGCTCTGGATTGCTATGAAGAGATGAGAAGCCATGGAGTCTCCCCCGATGCCGCCACGCTCTCTTGCACCATGAAAGCTTGTGCGAGCTTGCTGGATCTGGGCAGAGGCCGAGAGCTCCACGCCGATGCATCGAAGATGGGGACCTGCGGAACGAATCGATTCGTCGCGAACGCGCTCGTGGACATGTACTCGAAGTGCCGATCGATGGCGGAGGCGCATCAGGCGATGGAGAGGCACCCGAGCCGCGATGTCGTGACTTGGAATGCGCTGATAGCAGGGTACGCCGAATGCGGGTGGATCGATGAAGCCTTGGGGTGCTTCGAACAAGCGCAGATCGAGGGCATATCTCCGGATGCGGTAACCTTCGCATCGTGCCTGAAAGCATGCGGAATCGTGGGCGATGATGGAAGAGGCGGAGCTTTGCTTGCGCAGATCCGGAGGATCGGATCGCTGGAGGGCGATCCGACGATCGGAACCGCGTCGATCGACATGTACGCGAAATGCAACAGGCTAGATCGGGCGAGGGAAGCGTTCGATAGCCTGCGGATCAGAGATGTGGTATCGTGGTCCGCGCTCATCGCCGGCTATTCTCGGAGCAGCCGAAGCGAGGAAGCCCTGATGTGCTTCGAGGAGATGAAGCTCGAGGGCGTAGCTCCGAATGCAGTGACACTCTCCGCGATCCTGAAATCGTGCGGAAGCATCGGAGCTGCCCACAAGGGCGAGGAAATGCGCGAGTATGCCCAGCGGAAGGGATGGCTGGGATCGGATCAGATCGTGGGCAATGCGATCATCGACATGTATCTCAAATGCGGTCTTCTCGCGAAGGCGCAGGAAGTGTTCGACGAGCTTCCGGCACGGAACGTGGTCTCTTGGACATCGTTGATGACAGGATATGTGCAGCTCGGGAGCTTCCGAGAGGTCCTTTCGACCTTCGACAAGATGAGAATGGATGATGTGGATCCCAATCCGGTGACGTTGGTGAGCTTGTTGAATGCATGCAGTCATGAGGGGTGTGTGGAAACAGGGGAGGCGACGTTCTTCGGGTTCATGAGCAGGTCCCAAGGCATCTGCTGCCCTGCGGAGCTCGAGCTCCACCATAGCATCATGGTAGATCTCTTCAGCAGATCGGGGCAGATGGATCGAGCCGTGGCCATGGTGAGGGGCTCGGCGCCCCACCCTAGCATCGCAACTTGCCTTGCCCTGCTCAGCGCTTGCCGGAGATGGCACCATGTCGACCTCGCCCGCGATGCATTCGGATTGGCGATGCAGATCGACGGCATGAATGCTGCAGCCCACGTCTGTATGCGCAACATATATGCGGAAGCTGAAGGCAGCCTGAAATGCTGCTAAACCCTAAACCCTAAACCCCTAAACCCTAAACTAGAAAGGCTATTTTTCCTTTACAAACTTTGGATACCCGAATCGGCATTCAAACAGCTCTTCGAGGTCTTTTTTCTTTTTAGACGCGGATGGGGGAATTCTGGAACAGAATGGAGCTCAACCATATGGTATATGGAATGCTGTTGGATTGGCGATGCAGATCGACGGTATGAATGTCGCAGGCCATGTCTGTATGCTCAACGTATATGCGGAAGATGAAGGCACTCGGAAATGCTGCTAGATCGGAATCGTGTAGGGTTTTCTTACAAACTTTGGATAACCGAATCGGCATTCAAACAGCTCTTCAAGGTCCTTTTAGACACGGATGGGGAATTCTGAAACAGAGTGGAGCTCAGCCATATGGTTATTATGGAAAATGCTGGCGATATCGTGCCAACAAATGGAAATCTCAGTCGCAATGGAAGCAGCCGTCACTCCATCCGGCTTCAGATGAATCAACGTGGTTTCAGGTATCAGTTTAGTCAGCAATGGTGTGCTCGGGGAACAATTGTGGCATTTCATGATTCGGCTGCATTTTGCATCCGAAATGAGAGAAAATTCGAAGAAATCCTCGAATGATTTCCGGACTCGAGGGCAAAGCTGTTGGTTTATATCCAAGTGTTCAGATGATCTCCATCTGACACTTAAGCTTTTTGTGCTAAAAATCCATTTCAGTTTCAGTGGTTATCTGCAAATGGGTAACCCCCTCCATCAGAACAGTGATGGTATCGTTGCTATTCGATGGATCGAATGGATGGCAAACTCTGATCTGCATGCAGATTACATGGCCATGGCCAGTCACGATGCGCTGCCGACTACTTCGAAACGATCTTATATATGCATTTGCTTGTCATATGCGGGGTTTTCATCGCATTCTCCATTGCCAAAGGTGCATGGGGCTAGGCTTTTTTGTTTGCTTCGTTACGAGGCGGTATACATGAGATCAAAAGGAGATGGAAGTGTGCTCTCGATCGATCGGAGCTTGATTGGGGGAGAGTGCATCGATTGGAAATGGGGACTGATCATGCTATGTATGCTGATGAACTCTGTCGATGGAAAGAAGTTAAGAACATGCACTTCTCTAACCTGATCTATGAAGAAGAAGAAAATGAAGATGATGCTTGGTCCATCCACCTTTCTGCATCTGTATCTGTCCCAAGAGAAGACATATATACGATTCGATCATCCTGTTCATGTAGAGAGACATTTATCTGATCTAAATTCATCGGACTAAGGTGAGGGAGACTTACCAGCAAATGCCTAACAAAATCGTAAATTATATTTTAACGGCTACTAAACTCAATCAATTGATTGACACCAAATCAGTGAAGTTTGAGCTGAATTAACATCAAGTTACTCAATTGATTAATGCTCAATTAATTGATTAGCACCAAATCAATTAATTGCGAGGTCAATTTGCATCAAATTAATTAATTGACTAGCACCAAATTAATACGTTATTCAATTCATTAGATTCTAAAATTACTGACTAATATGCCAATCAATTAATTAGATTCCAAAACTGCTAGTTACTATGTTAAGCAATTAATTCGATTCTAAAATTACCAACTTTTATTAATTGAATATAGTAAGGAAATCGATTAGGATCAATTAGTGGGAAGGGATTAGGAATGAAATCAATTAAGGTTATACTAATGAAATTAATTGGGCGTCAATTGCTAGTGGAAGATAAAGAGTAGGCGTTAATTTCTAATTTGTGACTTTAGTAGGCATTAAAATGTAATTTATACTTCTGTTAGGGGTTTTTATTGGTAGCTCTCTCTCTCTCTCCAAAGGCAAACGTCAAATTGACTTGGAAAACCATGTCCAATAGAGTAGTAGCACAAACGATCCAAACGATCGAATCGCGCCCACAGAAACAACAACCCTAGCAACAAGTCAAGCTAAGGTAGCAATGGGACAGCTCGCCTTGCCCATGATCAGATCGGTGAGCTTTTATATTATCAGATCAATCCAGATCCCCGTGGCTTACGCACGACATTACAAAACAGATGGGCTGGACTTTGGGTCTATACGCCTGCGGCATGTCAAACAAAACATGATCATCGTGCTTAACGCGGTATGGCAGTTTTTTCGATTCATTACTCAAATCGATAATAATACCCTAAGAGCAAGCTATATAGCATTGACTAGGTTTGCAAAGTACACTCTCTTCTCGTACACGTTTACAAGCCGGATCACGCGTCGGGAATTGCGTGGTTTCTCGTTCCTCAAAGCCGGCCTTTTTCCAGAGGCCATTTCGGGGGGAAACCATGCGATCCAGACAGAGCCCAATCGTCAGCAACTGTTCGATTCTCCGAATGTTGGGTAGGCGACAAGCTTGTCGCAATTTGTTTCTGGAGATGGGCTGTCTGCTGCTGATGATCATGATGATCATGATGATGATGATGATAAGCCCTAATCGGCGCACACAAATATGGACTTGGTCCACTGCTTGCTTTCAAATGGTCCATCTTGAAGATATTTATTTAGGACTCTCTCTGTCTCTATATCTTGCTTTTCAAGTTATAAGATGAAGAAGCTGCAAAAGATGTACGTGTATCTGCTCTCTTCTATCAGTCGTAGCCTGTCGTCATTTTCGGAGCCGTATGGATCGAATGAGGACCACCCCGGTTTCGGATTGGTGTCGTTAGCTGAGCAATGTTGCATCGTCCTCGTGGCGTTGGAATCGGGCCCCGACTTGCACCGCAGATCGCAGAAGCGAAGCCTACGGGCGCAGATCAGGGGTCGTGAATCGATCCTGAGGGCGACAGAGCAGAAGGTTTCTCGAGACAAAGCTAAAACAACTTACTGAGCAACTGATAAGGGAAGATGTTAAAGGAAGAAAAGGGCGCTAGACCAGTGCCGCAGTTTAGGGTTAGGGTTTAGGGTTTAGTAGAAGCAAAAGGAGGATAAGTCCATCGGATCGGTCTGATCTGGCCTATCCTAATTAATCTTATGGAGTGATCTTATGGAGTGATCATTGGGGCTACATATGTAAATCCAGTGTATTTGCATGGAAGAAAGAGGTGATAAGATCTGCCAACCTTTTCAATCCGAATCTTTTTCCTTGACTTTAGGAAGGACTTTGGGCCTAAAGTCAAATCCTAAAGTACAAAATCGAAAAGAAGTGGTACTCTTTACGGATCGTAGTACAATATTTATACACACACAGCCACGCATTAATTATATATATATATATATATGCGTATGTATACATACTAATGTTTTGCAAAATGCAAATAAAATCTCCCCCAAATAGTAGCCCAATGTAAAGGCCCTCTAATCCTTGTGGTTTTGCTTAATTTGGGGCGCTAGATTATGGATTAGTTAGTCAAATCAACTACTTGGGCATATAGCTCAAGTTATGCCCTTGATTCTATACGCATATAGTCTGCGGATTTTCGTTTTTTGTTTCAATAATGTTTCTGCCCCAAATTGTGCAATTATATTAGGAATTTGATGTCCACAAATTCAACGAAAAAAAAGCCTACTTAGTTGTTCAATTAATGGAGGCATTAAAAATCGTGAGTCAGAAGGCCATTACATGTGGGCATTAATACGATTAAATACTTGATTAAATAGATGCTAATCCCTCCTTTTTCTTCTTCTTCTTCTTTGTTTTGGCTTTTATACTCTTATCCAACAGATGATTAATACCAATAACTGCTTTTTTCCCTCTGTTTTCTTATGTTTTTTAGAATGCTCAAACAGTGATTAGACATATGTAAACTAAAAGGCAAAAGAAAAGAAAAAAAAATGAGGAATTAAGAAGCAATCGGATGGAACAAATTGTTTAAAAAAAAAAGGGAATTCAATTGGGCATGTTTAATTAGGCGTAGATAATTAAAACAAAAAACAGATAGATAAGATAAGGCCTCCAAATTGAAGGCTTTTCTTCCAAAATTTGCATATAAAATCCGGTCAGTAGCCATGGAAACGCTGCTGATTCCCCAACCAAATCTCTTCTCATCACTCGCTACTTCTCTTCTGATCACATCCAAATCCCAGATTCAAGCGCTTCCATCAATCTTCTCCTCACAATCTGTGTGTTATCCCAAAGAGATTGGATCAAATAATCCATCCATCCACTCATCCATCGTCGAAATTTCCAAACCGGTCTCTAATCATTCCCAGCAATCGTTCTGCCCAATCCGATCCAAAAATTAGTCTCCAGACTGATTCGAACCGATTCATCAATCGCGATTCTCTGATCCGAAACTGCCTAGCCCGATCCGAGGCAGCTGATTCATCAAATCGCTCGCTCATGAATTATTCGACGATGATCGGAGTCTAGTCCGGCTTCGAATCGCCCATCCAATCATCATCCGATGATCCAGCCCCTCGTCATCTGCTGCAATGAATCGCCGCCGCACCTCCGGTTATAATCCGATCCAGCCCCCCGTCTGATTAATCAGCCGATCCTGGTTCGGCGCCGATCCAGAAATTCCGAGATCGGCTCAGCCCAATCGATCATTCGCCCAGATCATTCCCAGAAGAATACAACATCCCTCATCCAGAATTCAGTCTGAAATATTTTTAGTCCGCGATCCCAATCGATCCAGAACCCGCGCCCAATCATTCTAGCTGATGCATAGCCCAATCCTGATCATATTGTACAGCAGCAGCACGGCGAGTATATGCAGCGATCTGCAAGCCAGGTAGAGGCAAACCGATCCATCAGTCAGATTGAATCAGATCAGGCTGCCGATACTAATCGGTACAACAATCTTATCATATAAGGAGAGAGAAGGGGATCAAAAATCCTTGAGGCCCCATTGTGTAGTAGGAAGTCTTCGAGGCATCGATCGATCGATACCCTGAACCCAAAACCAGAGGCTGGATATGGTGATCAGCCGGCGATTGACGGAATGTTGGAGGATGGTGGAGGATTACGTGGCGAGGCAGTCGTCCAAGGTGTACATGATGAGCCATCTGATGAGCCCGATCTCGGCCCACCATAGCCACGATGAAGATGCCCTGCTATGGCACAGGGACCTCAACCTGTACAAGCCCGTGTACAAGCAGGCGCCCGATGGCCTGCACAATGTCCTCGACGGAGACCTGTCCATGGCCGTCGTGCAAGCCAACGCATCGCTCGAGGACCAGTGCCAGGTGAAGGCGGGGCCCTTCGCCACGCTCGTGGGCGTCTACGATGGCCATGGCGGCCCCGATGCAGCCCGCTTCATCGCCCACCGCCTCTTCCCCAAGATCGAAGGTCCTCCACCTGCATCTACCGATCCACGATAATGATGATGATTCATTGATTCATTTGATTCCTTGATTCATTGGTTGATTGGTTGATTGATCGATCGATCGATTGATTGATTGATTGATGATGGTTGAGCTATACCCATGATCAGTTTCCGATCCTGACACAATTCCAGTTCCGATCTGTGGCTATAGCATTCTGATTCTGATCTGGGGCATAGCTACCAATCTATGATGATAATAATGATGATGATGATGATTGATTGATTGATTGATGATGATGATTGATTGATTGCTTGATCATGATCATGATGATTGATTGATTGATTGATTGATTGATTGATTGATTGATTGATTGATTGATTGCTTGCTTGCTTGATCATGATCATGATGATTGATTGATAGATTGGTCATGATCATGATGATTGATCGATTGATCGATTGATCATGATCGTGATGATTGATTGATTGATCGTGATCATGATGATTGATTGATTGATTGATTGATCAAGATCAGGATTATTGATTGATTGATTGATCATGATCATGATGATTGAATGATTGATTGATCGATTGATTGATCAGGCTCAGGATCAGGTAATTGATTGATTGATTGATCATGATCATGATGATTGAATGATTGATTGATTGACTGATTGAATGATTGATTGACTGATTGATTGATCATGATCATGATGATTGAATGATTGATTGATTGACTGATTGATTGATTGATCAGGATCAGGATAATCGATCGATCGATTGATTGATTGATTGATTGATTGAGCTATACCTGTGATTAGTTTCCGATCCTTGACGTGTGATATCCCCGATCTGCACCTGGCTGCAGCATTCGCGCTCGAATCGGGGGGCATGTCGTCGGAGGTGCTGATGCAGGCGGTGCACGCGATGGAGGAGGAGTTTGTGGCGTTCGTGCAGCGGCTGTGGCGGGTGAAGCCGAGGATGGCCTCCGTCGGCTCCTGCTGCCTCGTGGGCGCCATCTGCGGGAGCCGCGTCTTCATCGCGAACCTTGGGGACTCGAGGGCAGTGCTTGGAACTCTGTGCAGAAACAACAACAACAACAACAACAGCCATAGCCATAGCCATGGAAGCAGCTTCTTGCCGGTGTTGAAGGCGGTGAGGCTTTCGGAGGAGCACAATGCGAGCAACGCCGAGGTGCGCAAGGAGCTCAAGGCGCAGCACCCCGACGACTCACACATCGTCACGCTCACGCACGGCGTCTGGCGAGTCAAAGGCATCATTCAGGTACCAAATCAATTAAAAATCCAGCACCTCCTATGTCAGATCGATCGATCGATCCGATGACGCAAAGCAAGTAGAGCACCGATCTGAGCATAGCCTTGCAGATCGCAGTAGCATCGATCTGATTATTGCCTTCATTCGATCATTCGCATCACACCCAATCCGCTAGCTTCAGATCGCAGTAGCATCGATCTGATTATTGCCTTCATTCGATCATTTGCATCGCACCCAATCCGCTTGCTTGGGATCACAGCAGCACCGATCTGATTATCGCCTTCTGATTAGATCATGCTTCGTAGTACACCCAATCTGCAGCCAGCTTCGGATCAACAGTAGTTACACCATCGATCTGATTATTCGCTGTGATCACATCATTTGCATTACACCCAACCTGCAGCTAGCTTTGCAGGATCGCAGTAGTAGGTAGCATCGATCTGATTTATCATCTTGATTAGATCATTGGCATTACACCCAATCTGCAGCTATAGCTTCGGATTACAGTCGTAGCCTCAATCTGATTATCGCCTTTGATTTAGATCATGCTTTGCATAATTACACCCAATCAGCTAGCTTTGGGATTGCAGTATAAGTAGCATCAATCTGATTATCGCGATCATTTACATTACACCCGATCCGCTAGCTACCCGATCCACATGATTGCCAGCTTGGACATCGAATCGAGGCCACCCGGATCGTCGATGTAATCGATGGGGAGCGACATGACACGATCGATCCCCATTGTTTCTCTTCTTTCTAATTTCTTTCTTTTTTGCACAGGTGTCGAGATCCATCGGGGACGTGTACCTGAAGAGCCCCGAGTTCAACACTAGCAACAGTTACAGCAGCAGCGCAGCCGCTTCGTCCCCGATTTCGGTGTCAGCGTTCGACAAGCCGATCCTGTCAGCCGAGCCGTCGCTGTGCGAGAAGGAGCTCGGCCCCGACGACAAATTCCTCATCTTCGCATCTGACGGGCTGTGGGACATGCTGTCGGACCAGGAGGTGGTCGACATCGTGCACAAAAGCCCAAGGAAGGTAAAGTCCCATAACCATAAGCCATATATTCCATCTCCATGTGATCTCATCTGCCCCACATACTAGAGATCGGCAATCGATTCAATTGTTGCATTAGCTCCAATTCTGCGTCAGGGATGGAATCAATCGAATCTATCTCCATATCCATGTGATCTCATCTGCCCATTAATGCATTGCATCCATTGTACATACTAGAGATCAGGGGTCGATAATTGCAGCTCAATTGGGCAAATTACCTCCAATTCTGAAAAAGAGATGAATCAATCCGATATATCCATATCCATGTGATCTCATCTGCCCATTAATGCATTGCATCCATTGTACATACTAGAGATCAGGGATCGATAATTGCAGCTCGATTCGGCGAATTAGCTCCAATTCTGCATCAGGGATGAATCAATTTCAATATATTCATACCCATGTGATCTCATCCGCCCCATACATTGCATCCATTGTACATACTAGAGATCAGGGATCTATAATTACAGCTCGATTGGCGAATTAGCTCCAATTCTGCATCAGGGATGGAATCAATCCAATATATCCATATCCATGTCATTTCATCTGCCCATTAATGCATTTGCATCCATGTACATACTAGAGATCAAGATGCAGCTCGATTGGCGAATTAGCTCCGATTCTGCATCGGGGATGAATATTCGATTCCATCTGCTTCAACGTTGGGTTTCTGAATCCAATTTCTCTGATCCAGGGCATTGCGAGGCGGGTAGTGCGATGCGCCCTCAAGGAGGCGGCGCGAAAGTATGGGATGCCGTACTCAGAGCTGAAGAAGGTGAAGCCGGGGGCAAGGCGCAACTTCCACGACGACATCAGTGTGGTCGTGGTCTATCTGAGCGGAGGATCACAAGCTAGCCATGGCCATGGCCGGCACATGGCAGCCAAATACAGGTCCTTCAGCTGCAATAGTGCACAAGAGCGGATCAGCTGCCATGTGACTGCCCCCCGCGACATCTCGAGCTCCTCCTCCTCCGCCGCCGAATTTCTCAACAGCCTCTCATTGAACACATGATCATCATCATCTTCTTCTTCTTCTTCTTCTTCTTCTTCTTCAATCATCAATTATCATGATCTGATCATATATGTATGTATATATATACCTCATCGAAGTTCGAGAATCCGTACTACTCATCGGGATTCTAAGCACGAGGAATATTCGCACGAGGAATATTCTGCTGGCACGAGGCATATTCCTGCCGGTAAGAACTGAACCCGAGCTCCAGTCAGTTCAGTAGCTTCTTACTTAAACTTATGACAGATGCTGCGGCCCTGCTGCCGATCTCCCCCGCCCGCCACCACCGACATGGACAAGTGGGATCAAGATGGACAACAACTCGGAAGCTCTTTTTTTGTTTCTGTCCACCCACCCCAAAAGCCTTCCACCATTTTTGTACATACCCTGTTCCTGTATATATAGACATTGTGAATTGAATGAGCCCTTTGGCTTTCTGATCTTACTGATGAATAATGCATGGGTTTTCTATCTTTTACTTGGTGAATCCATCTCAATGTACACAAAGAGAACCCCCCTCACTTCAAGGCAGAGTATAAAACCACTGGGACTGACAAATGAATGGGAGGAAAAAGGCTAAATATGTTGACTGGATCCATGCATGATTCTGCAAGAAATTACCCCAAAAAATTAAAGTCTTACAGAATAGAGCTCCGGCGTGAACGGCATGGAATCGGTGTGGGAGCGACAGGATCGGAGCCTCGTCTCCCGCTCTCTTTCCGCTGCAAAAACCCACGGCTTTTGTCCATCCGTACGCATCCGAATCGATCCGCATCTTATTATCTCGGTCGAGCCGCCCATAGTTAGTCACGATGCACAGCTAAGGGCATCTCGTTACAGGAAACTATTAAGAAAGCGACAATTTCAGAATCAAGTTGTTGAGGTGATTGTGATGGTTGTGAGTGTGTTCTAACGACTTTTCGGAACTAAAGTGGATGAAGTTAAATGTATAAGACCAGATCATGATGATGACGATGAAAGAGAAAGTTGTCACTAACCTCAAACGGCCATTACCGGCACTTTGTCGTGCAAGAAGCATAACCCAGAAAAAACAAAACAAAAGGGAAGGGGGAAAGGGGCCAGGAAAAAACACCTTTTAAGACGTCGATCGAACTCATTGGGTTCCCTTCCGATCATTCCGACTCGAATGAGGCGCCTTTGGGGCCACAATTCTAAAATTATAAGCTCAAAAGTGAGCCCCACATTTGAAAGTTTCAAGCATTCGTTATCTCTTTGCACATATTTGTCAATTATCGACCGTCAACTGCACATACATATATACTTTCCATACACAATCAATAGGCTTATGTATGTCTGCAATGGACTCTTCCAATCTCTCACACATGTGGCATACAATAGAAGCTGTATATACGTACCTTAGCAGTGTTTGAAGGCCATTTTTTAGTGTGTATAACACGAGATACCCCTTCCTAATCTCTTATTTATTGCTTCATTAGGTCAAGCAGTAAACAAGGAGGCTTAATCATGAACATCTGAAATCAGTTATTTTCCTTGATGCCCAGAATCTCCCTTACCAGGATTCAAACTCCGGGATGTATTTGACATTTTGCTCCTCCCGTGAGTAGCGCCCCTTTCTACCGATCTTATCTTCTGCAAGTCCATCATGCCCCCCTCGATTGTGACAACGGCCACATGCGGATGAACAAATCTTCTTCCTTCAACAAAAACAAAACAAAGAAAAATAAACATATAAGCTCTTCTCGAAATGCAGCAGAACAATGCTCACCGCCTTTTGCTGGACGGAACCGAGAATCTTATGATGACCTGGGAAGCTGCAAACATCGTGCTGAGGAAATTGAATACAGAAAAACAAGAAGAAAATGTCTAACCCGGAAGACAAATCTAGAGCTTTTATGCATCTATCTGTCAATGTCTGCAGAAGACAACTCAATCTCTGCAGAATGAATGCAATGAAGAAAAGAAGTTAAGGTCTTCCACAATCACCCAATCGAAGTTTCCTGCAACCCAACCCAACTCTTTCCGAAACGCATGCTCGGTTCCTCCGCAGTGCAGTCAAACATCATGTTCCAGAGTTGTACTAGTTTCTTTTCTGTCAAACTGCAGCAGGTTACAGCCCACCTGGTTGAGATCACAATCTCACGATTAGACTGAAAGATTTCTTTGTTCCAATAGATCATATTCATGATAGGACTCATTTGCCTTAACATCAATTGTAATGGCCAAGGCTCTTTCATCTGCAAACCGATTCATACAGAGATAGCCCATTTAGAGCTCGGAAATTAGTTGAGACACAGTCAAACCATGGTGCATATGAGAAAATTTATCAGACCATGTTGAAATTCCAAGAAAAGGGATTTGTAAGTTCCAAAAAATCAACAATTTCTCAAATTCCCGACTCAAAGAGTCTAACCTTTGAAATATGGTTGTATTTCTAAGAAAAAGTTGTAAACAATGGACCAGGCACCTTGGTGTTATGTGTGCATAAACATACTCTCTCTCTTCAAAACATTCAACTCTTTGCAATATAATGTGTGATGTGACCTGTGCTTGAAGATACTACTTCGCTTTGGGCTATTTTTAGTGATAAGGTCGCCAATACTTAGTTTATATCGTAAGTTTATTTTTGACGCTCATAGAAAAGCAAGCTTGCTTGTGCTGCTAACACCTCAGCCTCAGATACCATTTGCACTCGAGAGTCTGAAACCCTAAACCAGAGGATCAGATCATCTTCATTGATCAGCTTCTCCAGAGAAACATTGATTCGGTCGCACTTGCCGACAGCATCTAAATGCGACTCAACTTGCGTGCTCTTATCACCACAGCTTGTTCTACTGAGATTCTCTTCGGCCACATGGTTGTGACTCATTACTGGATGTGCTGTAGCTCTTCTGAATTTCACTCTTCTGTAAACGACATAATGCCCAGCTTTGGGTGATCCACTATGCACAACTACAGATATAAGATTATACATCCATCTCCTAACACCATCTGAGCATTCGAAACCTTTCGTAGCTAGCTCGTCCAAGACATTATCCTGCACAACCTTGTGGGCAGAAGAATCTTCAGAAGCTGGCAACCTTCCAGAAGCCAAGTGAGAAATCTGATTGGGTGTTATTCCCATCATGGTAGGATCCAAGGAAATGGAAGAAATGCTGAGATTCCGAGATTCCAGGTGTGGAAGACCACCATCAAGAAGAACACGAGGATCTCTATGCATATGCTTTGAAGAACTCAAGTCCTCCAGCTCGAACCGAAGATCTAAAGAAGACTCATTCCACTTTCCTTCACCAGCATGCCCATTCGTGCTTTCTGATGATGCATTATCTGATGATAGATCTTCACTTCCACTACATATGCTCAGACGTGTGTCATCAGAATTTGATTCATCTGTGCTTGGTGGCAGCATATTATAGAAAGAAGGATCAGTCCTCCCAGGCATTTCTGGTGATCTTCTCTGCAAGAAGTATTTTCGCAATATATTATCAGCCTCCCATGACATAGTTGGCAGATTTTCTGAAGGACGCTGTTTTTCTTTGAAGTATAAAGACGTGATAAGGTAGGGTGAAAGATCAAAGGCAAGCGGAAAGGCTACATGATTCTGGCATACACAAAATCAAACCAGGAATGTGATCAGATATAAATGAGCTCAGATTACTATAATTACATGCTTTAAACAGATCCGGGATGCAGTGCACTCTTACAGTATATTTCATCAGTTCTCCAGTCCGACTCATTACAGCACGCTGCACTTGACAGCATAGTAACTGAAAGGATCAAGCAAAAAGACAAGGCTTATTAATGGAATACCCAGTTTTCAAATACACAAACTTCTAGGAATGCTTTATAAACCATACAGAAATCAATCCTTGTGTTTTACTACCTCAGGGCATTGACCGAACCTCAACTGCTTCCACGCATTAACATACACATTCCTCCACGTTTCACCCTCCTGTTTCACCAGATCTTCACAAGCACAATCATCATGAAAGGTGCACTCCTCAATCCTTCGTATCAAAACCTACGAATAAGCTAGTGTCTATTTTTTTAACAACACTGGAGGAGATTCAAAATCGCATTGAAGTAAATGGCAATTCCAAACCTTATTTGGTTTCAGTCTTTGCTTTAGGATGCTGAGAATGAGTGCATGTGAACATTGACTACACCTGACATTGGTGACGTATTCAGGTGCGGTAAATCTCGTTAAGCAAGCCTCTAAATTGCATCTATCCTGCAGTCAAATTCCAAACAGAAAATATAAACATTTACTTTCCACTTGATCATTCCAATGATCAACAAAAAGCAATGGGGTTTCTTACAACGTTTCCATCCAGCTGTTGCAGAGGCGAAAGTGGCACATCATAAAAAGACTGGAATAGAACAGAAAACTGCAGCAGAAATTTATAGGTATTATATTTCCTACATTTCTACCATTGACAATAGGCATTCATAAACTCATTTGGCAAAGATCAATGGATTCTGGAACAGTTTACAAAGAAATACCTGGAATCCACATTTTTGACATGTAAGCATGCTTCCCATCGTGCCCTTGATTGGAAACTGAAGCTGTGGCTTCCAACCATATAATGGGCTATCTTCTTTCTTGTTATCATTTTCCACAATCCTCTTCCAAGGGCTCCTATCCATGTAGAGCCCCAAGGTACTAGAGAAGGACTCTTTATATGTTCTAACATTCTGGCAAAATGTCAATCGCTCCTTTTGCAATGCATCTGTGAGATGAGCAAGTGCTTCTGCTGCATCCTAATTTCAGTCAGCCTCTCAGAAACTTAATGTATAACACCATTAATATTGAAACTAGGTTGGCCATTACGGCAAATCCAATCAAAGAATGACTACATTACAAAACCAATACTTATGTCTTGATGTATGCCCCATGTTTGCTGTTTACTGAAAACCACGATACACAGTAACCTAATAAAGCCAAAGCCCATGGAAAATCTTTGACTTTTTATTAAGGTTTTGTATTATTACATAGGTCTACAATGCATAACACATAGAGAGGACAAAAGGACAGCTGTATGGACCTGTTGTAGTAAAAGGCTGAATTGTTTTGCATGTTGTTCGAGAGCAAGCATGACATGACGTGGACTTACCACAACTGCTGCTGTGTTTAGAATTGACAACTCTGAAAGTAGAAGTTGAAGTAAAAAACTAGAGCAAAGAAGCATTATTCAGGAGAAATCAACAGTTGAGGCAATTGAGTATTACCATGAATAAGATCCCGAAGGGATTTGGTAAGAGGGAGTATCGGGCAGCTCTCCTCCATGCCAGGAATTGTTTCTCTTTTGTATGCCCCAAAAAAGAATAGCACTGACTCAGAGCTTGCAAGCGCCTGTTATATTGAATAAAATTTCCAAAATTTCAAAAAGAATCAAGCATAATGGCATCGACGTGTATGCTGATCAGTTGAAAGGAACTACATGTATAGAAATGCATTCACAACAATCAGGCAAATAAATTTGTGCTTCTAATTGCTAAGTTTTTCCTCATTGCTCTTCAGCAACATGATAGCAAAAGTGAGGGCATAGACATGAGATTAGAACTGGAATTCTGTTCATGCGTCCTTGTTTCTGCCCTATAGGTACACTCAGTCTTCTCATGGATATGCCAACCCGATGTTTACTTTCAAAGAATCATTGCACTTGTGCACACATTTGTGTTCAGGAAACGTGCCATGCATTTACTGAGGTCGTTGATGCAATATCTAGTTCAGCAAAATTTTCTTGTTTTTATTCTGTCCATTCATTTAAACAGTTTTGCTCACTTTTTCTTTTCATTTGTTTCGTTACTCTCCAAAACGAAGACAACAGTTTCGAAAGGGGCTTGTAAATATCTTTTCTAAAGGTGTGGAAATACACGTTGATCTTTACTGTGTCAGGTACATCCTTGAGAATCTCTTTGACAACGATTGAAGCACTTGTTAACTTGGCACAATGCCCTACAAAATCAAATTAGACACAATAGTTTGCAGATGTAACTATTTGCAGACGATAATAGGTGTCCACTCCATATATGATAAATGATACTCATGTTTCGTGGATAAATGGTTCATAATTTGATGACCCTGCAAACTGTTATTTTTATTATATAGGTATTATGAACACTTGTTTTCTAGGAGAGTTTTTATTTTTACGAGCTTGAGTGTCCCTTAATACATATAACACGAGGGATTAATTTGACAGTTTTGCATGTGGATACACACATGATACATGTACAGAGGAATCTTCAAAACTGGACACATGCCTACTATACATATGGGCATGCCTCTGACGATTTTGTTGCTAAGATCCTGCGTATTATACTCGGAGATTTTCATATTGACACGAGCACAGAGTGTCTGAAATTTCACACATGATACATGTATGAGATTTCACTGTTGTGTATGTTCATACAAACAATGATCCGAGCGTATAATGCAGGTATCAACATGCAACCTCTCCGGTGTATGCATAAGTGCCCCAAACCGGAGGTCAACAAAACAAGACATGGGGAACGAATCATCAAAAAGGTATGGAATGAGGCCAAATTTGGATTCCTTAAATGCAAGGCGATCAAACATATACATTCATATATACCTACACGTATTCATATATGCACACGGACACACACAAACGCACATCCTCCGTGTAAATACACACATCCAAAGCTACAAACACGCGCATACAAACATGCATGCATACATCACACACATACAAACTCGGAAATTCGCAAAAGCATCTTGCAAGATAGACAAAAAGTGTGTGTGTGTGTGAGAGAGAGAGAGAGAGATTAACCTGAAGGATGGCATTGAGGAAGCAATTGTTGCCCAAGTTCCGTAATCCTGGAACGGTGAGCCGAAGAAGAAGACGACGAAGAGGGTCGGAGTCGGAGTCGGGGTCGGGGCCGGGGAGGATAGGTTTGCGAGGGCGAAGATGAAGAAGAAGAAGGGCGAGTTTGCGTCGGAGGAGCAAGAAGGACCCTGCAGTTCCCAGGAGAGTGAGGCAAAGGGAGCAGATGCGGGCGGTGTTGCCGAGCTTCAGGAGATCCTTCATCGCAAATCCACGGCCGAGCCCAACTCAGAGATCATCAGCTCGACGCGATTCGACCTGCAACAGCGCGACTGACGTCTGTTTTTCAGAGCTTCATCGTGCCCTCCAGTTTTCTGTTATCTCCGTTTATACCCCTGCTTCGAGGGTCATCCACACCATGCGCACATACACATGCATGCATGCAACGGATGCATGTATTCTGGATGCATGCACACATGCATGTTGTTGTATGTACGAGCATGTGTACGGATGCATGCATGCACACATGCATGGTGCTGTATGTAGGAGTCTGTGTATGGATGCATGCATGCACGCATGCATGATGCTAGATGTACGTGTCGGTGTATGGATTCATGCATGCACACATGCATGATGTTGGATCTACAGGTGTGTGTGTGTGTATGGATGCATGCATGCATGCATGATGTTGTATGTACGAGTATGTCTACGGATGCATGCATGCACACATGCATGATGTTGTATGTATGAGTCAATGTATGCATGCATGCACACATGCATGATGTTGTATGTACGAGTCGGTGTATGGATGCATGCATGCATGCATGATGCTGGATGTACGAGTCTGTGTATGGATGCATGCATGCATGATGCTGGATGTACAGGTGTGTGTATGGATGCATGCATGCATGATGTTGTATGTGCGAGTTTGTGTATGGATTGATGTATCATGCATGTGTGCATGAGAACGAGAACGATGAGTTTGACCTGTACATGTACCAAGAAATCGAACCTGTTTTTTTTTTCGTCGCGTTTACGTTGAATGAAATCCGTGCTTCTGGATCGACAGAGCAGACTTTGCCCATTTGAAGTCGAGTTTGAATTTCGGCCTGATAGTTTGTAGCATTGATCGATAATTCATAGTTAACCTTTTAAAGGGATGTTCTGCAGATCAAGCGTGTGAACACGTACATGCATGTCAGTGTAGCACACCTCGATGCACTAGTGTAATTACGCGTATAATAGCTAGATAAGCATTTTACTTAACTTCGCTCTAGTAGTTAATGGAGCGATTAATTGTTTATATACTCGATATTCTATTATAGGACCTGATGTACTCTAGCAGGTATGTGTGATTAGACTCGCCAATCGCAATTATTCCAGTAGTTCATTTAGGAAGAAGTTCCGAAATACAGTAGAAGTTCATTTAGTCGCCAAAATACGCTTAATTCTAATCCCATTCTAACTCTCCGTGTTTGACAAACATATTAACCTCAGCCCTAACACTAACTTAATCTTGACCTCAACCCTAGTCTAACCCTAATCTCGATCGTAGCCCAAGCTCTCACCCCTAAACTTAACTCGGCCCAACCTTCACCCTAACCCAACCCTATTCTCTGGCATAAGCCTAACCCTAACCCTAACCCTAACCTATCTCACCCCAACACCCTAAGCCTGAGCTTAAGTTAAACTCCAACCCTCTAACCCCAACCCTAACATTTCTCAAGCCGCATTCAAGAAGATATTTAGATTTAAAGGCAATTGGCTAAAATATGTCAGATATATTCGAGTGCGTGATTAGCTTATAAAAATCTCGGTAAAAGAAATATAATCAATTTACAACTCAAACAACGGGGAGTTTTTTGGTATATAGTTAAACTCAGAGAGAAATACTAGTACTTTTCCGTTCACATTACTCAATGTGTCGAAATTAAAGTCTCTCAGTTGAATCGATCACTCAATCGGCTCATCTGATGCATATAATACTCGTTATTAGTTGGAAAGTCTCGATTAATTGTTGCATCAAACATCACAAACACGATCTAGATGACCGATCGAGCAATAATCGCAGAGTCTTAGAGAGGAAGCAAAGTCGGGACGATCTCGGGCACGCAAGCTTAAAGATGGCGAAGCTGCGGTTCCGATGCATGTCAATTGTTTGTTGGCTTGTCACGAACGGGAGCTTTTTCGTCGGAACGCACAACACAGTACATGAGAATGTGAAGGGGGTTGGGTAGGCCCAGAGAAGCGCAGACTTGAATCGTGACCGTTGCAATGCCCCATTCATGTAGCCTTTCTTTTTCTACAAAAGCGGAGTATTAAGGGCCCGATGACACATCCACTGATATTTAAGGTGTGCATTTGAATTCGGTGCAAGACGTCGATTTGGGGTGGATAATGCCGCATTGGCAGGGAAACCCTTAAACCCTGAACCTTGCAATCAAGGGCAAGCTGGTGGAGAGATCTGAGACAGTTTACCTGAATAGCTCCATAGTTTTCATGTTATTTGTCACCGGGTCCAACGTTTCGAGGGTTTAGGGTTTTGTTTACATGATTTTAAGAGGAAATCCGGCTTATCACGTTAATTACATCGAGCGAGAGATACACGATGCAACTAGCATGTCAATAATACACTTGCATTTCATGTCAAAAGGTCTTTATTTGGACAGTGTTGATTGAGCTCATTCTGTGCCCCATTATTGATAACTATAATCTTTAAAAACTTATTTTTGAAGCCTGCTATCATTACCTTAATTAATCAACCAATAACTAAACCATAATAAAAGTACTTAGGAGACTAATCAGAGAATTAGTGTAACAATATTAAATTTTTAGACGATATCAAGAAGCGCCTTCTTATAAAAAACTTCCCACGATATATTCTAATGAGATCAGATATGCCATAATTTAAGGTACTCTTGCATGAAGTTTGCATTATGCATGCATATCTCTGCTATAGAGGATCGAAAGCTTCGTTCCTCAGTGAACTAGCTCATAAATAGTTAAAGTATAGCTGGCCCTGTAATGCATCTCAACTCATCACGTAATTGTAATGCTAAGTACATTATTCTTGCTACCTCTACAGAATAAAGCATAAAACCACTCACCTTCTCTTTCCTGGCTTCAAATACACGTTGGGAGAATAATCGAATGAGAAAAGAAAAGAAAGTGTGATTATTATTGAGAGACAAACGATTATAAGAGTGTTGAAAACTACTGTTAAAGTAGATCAATTCACTAACTCCTAAATCATGTAATGCTTACTAGCATTTGATCCATGCTCGCACTTATCAGTACATGTTAATCCAATTCAATTGTTCGAAATGTACAACCATCTGTAGGGTGGCAATGACAATAGATGCCATCGTGTATTTTCAAAAGCCGATCTCTTAATATACAATAGTATGGTTTATCGGAGACAAGGTCAAGAAAGAAAAGAAATTTACCACTGAATTTCCTGCAATCTAGACACTGCTTCGTGCCCAGAAAATCTAATATTAAAACCTGGTAGAGAAAACACAAAATGCAAAGCTGCATCATTCAGCAGAATTTCCCCTAATCTAGACACCACTCCATGCCCGTAAAATCTAATTAAAAGCCGGCAAAGAAAATTCAAAATGCAAAGCTGCATCATTCAGCAGAATTTCCCCTAATCCAAACGCCGCTCCACACCCGGAAAATCTAATTAAAAGCCGGCAGAGAAAATGCAGATTGCGAAAAGCTGCATCATTCTGTTACGATTAAAACAAATGACTTATGATGAAGAAAAATCTTTGTTTATTGGTTCATGCAAGAAAATAAAAATAACGAAAAAAACAAATAAATAAATAAGTATATACGAAATAAAATAATATTGATTGGCTCATCAAATTGTGATGGGGGTATTTTCGTAATTTCCAAAACTCGTGGAAAATCGAGGGGTAGGAGTCGAAAATGGGGAAAACCTGCCACGTCATCGGGGCTCAGGTGCCACGTCGGCGGGCGGAATGCCACGTCGGCAGGAGCGGGATGCCACGTGGACAGACAGGGTAAAATAGTAATAAACGGAAAAGCTGTACGCAAAAAGGAAAAGAAATAAAATAAATGGAGACGAATATATAAATATTTTATTCGGACTCCAAAAAAAAAAAGGAAAAAAAAAGGGGAGCCGGGAAAAAAAAAGAAGAGATTTGAAAAAAGGAAGAAATAAAACAAATCCGGGAAAAAGCAAAAGCAAAAGAAAAAAACCACGAGAAAAGGAAGAAATCAAATAAATAAGGAGGAAAATGTTAGAAAGGGGGGGAAAAAAAGAACGCGAAAGAAAATCAGAAAAAAGAGGGAATATATAATCGGTAGAAGGTAAAATAGTAATAATGTTGGAAATATATTACGAATAAAGAAAAAGGGTTTTCCGGGATTTTTCAATTTAATTTAATTTAATTTAATTTGTTTTTCTTCTTCTTCTTCTTCTTCTGCTACTCTCTTTCCGTCTCTGTATTCTCTGATAGATAGCCATAGCTTCTGCTTCTTCTTCCTTCTTCCTTCTTCCTTCTTCCTTCTTCTTCTTCCTCTTCTTCCTCTTCTTCCTTCTTCGTTCTTCATTCTGCCGCACCTCTTCGTTATCCTTCCTGTAGATCTTCTCTTCCAGCTCGCCATCGCCTGATCCCTCCATTCCTTCTTCTTTCACCCCTTCGCGTTTCCCGATCTGCGTGTAACACCCCCCGCCCCCTACTCTCCCCTCCTCTCCCTTTCTGCCTGTTCTCCCTCGTCTCCGTCCTCATCTTTCGTCTCTATTTCCTCTCCGTGCCCTGCCTTCCACGGTCGCCTTCTCGCACCATGTCTGAAGACGAGAAGCTTCTCAAAGAGGCCAAAAAGCTCCCGTGGGAAGACAGGCTCGCTCACAAGAACTGGAAAGTCCGCAACGATGCGAACATCGACCTTGCTGCTGTTTGCGACAGCATCATGGATCCAAAGGATCCTCGCCTCAGAGATTTTGGTAGGCTTCATATTTTTTCCTGTTCTCTTTCTTTTTTTCTCTGAAGTAGCTTCTTCCTGCGACTTTATCGTATTCATGCTGCATCTTGAACCTTTAGCATTGTCTTCTGCCCGCAGTTCTATTCTTGTTTCCTCTACCATTTTTCCTACTTTGTGCGATTTCATCTCTCTTCTTATTCTTCGCTTTTCACTTTAATCAGGGCCATTGTTCAAGAAAGCAGTTTCAGATTCAAATGCACCTGTGCAAGAGAAAGCGTTGGATGCTCTTATCGCCTTCTTGCGTGCTGCAGATTCTGATGCCGGCAGGTATGTATGGGCAATAAAGCACAAGATCCAACAGTATAGTTGCTAAAAAATGTCCGTTGTTTTTCGCTGGTTTGATGAGTCAATGGAACCTTTCGTGTGAATTGGAATATCTGTTCACGAAACAGTCTACTTATGTAAACCAAATTCCTATTTTTTTTTGTTTACTCGAAGTTAGTAATGTGCGCACACAAACAGGTGTATCATGAATAAGGAAGCTGTCTTCTTTTGTTCAGTAAATGGAAAACAAGGAGAAAAAAACAAGAAGTTTCGTATCTGTTTCGAATTAACAGATGAAATTGCTCTTGTAATATGTCATTGTATACGAAATCTACTTGTTCAGTGGTCTGTTAGTTGAAACATGAAATAAGTACAGTATATATGATTGAAAGTTTCTACTTTGAATCAATATTGGAATTGTAAAACTATAGACTTTGTTCACAGTGCAACTTCTTGAGCATCGTCAAAATGGAGCTATTTACCAGTAACAGATAATACGTACCTAGGGTCGAGAGGCTATCCCGTGAAGACATTTAGAATGTACATGTCTTCGAAACAGTGTAGTTCTCAGAGCACAATTATATTTCATGAAACAGTATTGAGGATTGGAAAATTTCAACTTATGACTGTAGAATGACTCTCAATATATTCAGCCGTCTACCAAAGTTCCATCTATTGAGCACAGTGTGAATACTCTTGGGCTCATTCTGAACATCTAATACATCTATATGGGTCGAACATGCTGGTTGAACCATTTGTCTGTACGAACTTTACCAAATCTGCTCTTGATGAGCAACTTCCTTCATGAAAGTGAATAAATGAAATTCTACCATTCTGGTTAGGAAGCTTCTGTTCGTGACACCAGCAAAACACGTCCAGAAGGTTGTGATGAAATTTGAACCTACATGATATGATAAATGAACAAGCGCTGAGAATTATTCCTAACCATTTTAGGTTATACTTTTGGGCTCACTTTAAACATCAAGTACACTGAATATTTTCTTGGGAGCATCGACTAGTCTCGGATACTCTTGGGCTCATTCTGAATATCTGATACATCTATATGGGTCTTCAATGCTGGTTGAACCATTTCTCTGCATGTACTTTATGAAATTTTCTCTTGACGAGCAACTTTCTCCATTAAAGTGTGAATTAAGGGAAGACTACCGTTATAGTTAGAGAGTCTCCATTCGTGACCAGCAAAACGCTTGTTGAAGGTTCTGGAAGAAATTTCAACCTACTTGATACGATAAATGGGCAAGTATGCTGAGAACTATTCCTACTGATTTAAATTATACTCTTGGGCTCATTCTAAATATCAGGAACATCGTGAATGTGTTTTGAGTATCTGTATGGGTCTTCAATTCTGGTTGAACCCTTAGTCTGTATCTACTTTACCAAATTTGCTCTTGATGAGCATCTTTCTTCGTGAAAGTGAATTAGTGAAATACTGCCATTATGGTTAGAATTTCCATTCATAACATCAGTGAAGCACTTGTAGAAGGTTCTGAAAGAATTCTTAAACTACTTGATATCATAAATGAATCGGGAATGGAGATGAACATAAAGGAAGCGTAACTTGCTTGAGTTGTGGTACTATATTATAGAAGAGCAGGGAAATCCCCCATACAAATGTTAAGAGATGTCATGGTGGCCAGCCTGTAAGACATGCCAATGTATGGAAAACATTGCCGAGGTGTTACAAGCGACAGTTGTCAGATATGGAGGTGGAGATAATGGGTGAGTGACTTGTTTCAGCTGCCGTAAGATTGTACGAAATGATAGGAAAATCCTTTATGCACATGGTAAGAGACGTCACTGTGGCTAAACTGTAAGATATGCCAAATTATGGGACACATGTCTATGTTGCAAATCCGAGTTGTCGCACTGGAGATAGAGACAGAAGAAGGTAACTCGCTTGACCTGTGGTACGGCATACAAGATTAGGAAATTCTCTACACATCTTTAAAGATGCCACCTTGGTCAACCTGTGAGACATGCCAATGTATGGAACGCATTCCCTACATTTTGCAAACAAGTTGTCACAGAGAGATTTTTGGTCACTATTTTCTGTATTGATGCCTGCATTCACATGTCATGGAATATCTAAGAACTATGAGACACTGAATATCCACGACAAAAAATCTGTTGCCAAGTAAATTCAATTAAGAAATCTCTGAAACTTTGGCCTGAGATTAGAATTACCTTCTTTCAAATAACTATCTCCATCAAAATCTGTGTAAATAGGGCCTGAATGATTTAGGGGCGCATATGAGGTGGTCAATAATCTGATATTGCTTTGCTGCACCCCTACAGCTTTATTGCATTGATGATTTTCTTAGTTTAGTATGTTTTGCTTGAATTATTCAAGGCTGTACATTTTTCTGTAAAGATTTGATACAATGAGTGGTGTTATTTGGCTGGTTGTAGGTATGCAAAGGAAGTATGCGAAGCAATTGTTGCAAAATGTTTGACAGGGCGGCCAAAGACTGTAGAGAAAGCTCAGATTGCTTTTCTTTTGTGGGTGGAACTTGAAGCAACTGAAGTTTTTCTGGTAAATATTAAAGACGTTGTACTACAGGAATTATGTTACTACCGATGTGACTTCAATTTGTAAAAATCCTGGGTTTCACTCTATTGCTTGTTATATGTATCAGGAATCTATGGAGAAAGCAATCAAGAATAAGGTTGCCAAAGCTGTTGTGCCGGCAATTGATGTCATGTTTCAAGCAGTCAGGTAAGGCGTAAGTGTATCTGTTATACTTCATTATATTTCATGCTAATTATGGTATCATGTTATTCTGGGCACAGTGAATTTGGAACTAAAGTTATTCCTCCAAAGAAAATCCTGAAGATGCTTCCTGAACTATTTGATCATCAAGATCAGAATGTAAGGGCTTCTGCGAAAGGTCTCACCATAGAACTTTGTCGATGGATAGGAAAGGAACCTGTGAAATCCATATTGTTTGAGAAAATGCGGGATACAATGGTATGGTATAACCCACTTTAATCAATTTTGTTTTTGTTAATCATTTTGTTTTGTTTGTCATTATTGCCTGCTCTTATCTGTTCAGAAAAAAGAGGTTGAAGGAGAGATGAGTGCAGTTTCTGGGGTACCAAAGCCTACACGCAAAATTAGGTGAAATGCTGCTTTATAGTCTAATATATGAGAGAAGTTAGAGAAGAATCTATAGTCACCTAAATTGATGCTCGTGTATTCATCCGGTACAGGTCTGAGCAAATAAAAGAGTCGGAGGAGGATGTAGCAACAGAAATTTCTGGGCCTGTAGCCACTGAGGAAGCTACTGTATCTGGTTTGTAACCACAGCTGAAGTTTAGGAAAGTGTTTCCAAAGTTGATTTGCATCAATTTGACTTTTGCTTATGTCCTATCCAGGATCATCAGAGATTGACGAGTACGACCTAGTAGATCCAGTTGACATCTTGGGGCCTCTGGAGAAGTCAGCATTTTGGGAAGGTGTGGTAAGTGCTTTTTGCTCTACTTCTCGTGTACATCTTACATCCATAGATATCCACCCATGCAGATTTTCTCTGTTTTCTTCTTGCATTGTATAAGTGTCCTATGCGGTCATCTGGTTTCTAATAAATACTGAACACCATTTGGGGTTAACTTGATCAGAAAGCTACCAAATGGTCTGATCGGCGAGATGCTGTAGCTGAGCTGACGAAACTGGCTTCTGTAAAAAAAATAAGTCCAGGAGATTTTAGTGAAGTCTCTCGTACTCTGAAAAAGGTATGTTATTTGATTTGTGGTAATAGGAATTGTTGTTTTGAAATGTCTAATTGTTTGGTCTTAAACAGCTTATTACAGATGTAAACTTAGCTGTTGGAGTTGAAGCTGTTCAAGCAACAGGAAACCTTGCAAAGGGTCTTCGTAAAGACTTTGGCAGTGGCTCAAGATTACTGCTGCCAACATTGCTTGTATGTCATCTGCATTTGAATCTTTAAGTAGGAGTTTCCATTTTGACACATTCTCTTTACTATATCTCTACTAACTTAACAGGAAAAATTGAAAGAGAAAAAACCAGTCATGCTAGATGCTCTGACTCAAACTCTGCAAGCACTGCACTCTTGTGGATGTGTCCAGCTGATTGATGTCTTTGAAGGCAAGACTTTTGCTGTCACCTAAGCTTTCTTAATCATTTTTTAGTCAATTCTTTGGTTAATATTTCTAGACTATTAGATTTCTATGTCAGCAATATGATGTCACATCTGCATGTAATAAAGTTTCTACTCCTTTCTCCCATCTACATGTTGTAAAGTTTTGCAACTTCACAGAAGTCCCTCTGCATCTTTCTGCTTTCTATGTCATTTATATACCCCATCTTTGTGGCTCGGTTCAGGTTTTATTCACCATGCTTTCTGACTTTCAATTCTTCAAAAGTTGTAGTTAAAGCTATTATTAGTTAAAGCTACGTGTCTCCAATAAAACCATTGATGGGAGTTCATGAACTGTATATACTTTATGGTTTTGTCTATTGTTTATAATATATGCTGGCTTTAAATTTTAACACTGATATTGTTCTGTAGTGTCTCTTTCTGGCCTTAATACTTGAACGTGAATAATATTATATGTGTTTGTATGAATGTTCGTGACATGTGTAGTGGATACTAACAGTTCATGTTTGTACTTTCCTTTTCAGATGTCAAATTAGCTACAAAAAATAAAGTTCCATCTGTAAGATCTTTGACATTGTCATGGGTTACAACGTCGATAGAATCAAGTCCGAAAGCAGTTGTTCTAAAACTACACAAAGATTACATTCCCATCCTGATAGAGGTATGAATATATGAGAGTATTTATTATCCTTTATGATATTGTAACATCTGTGCATGCCTTCAAATAGATGCTGTTTTGTTTGCTGTTGGGTAGAGTTTAAATGATGGAACACCAGAGGTTAGGGATGCTGCATTTGCAGCTCTTGCAGCAATAGCCAAGGTGTGAAGGATTTCATTTTCGGTCTTTACTTCATGATGAACATGTTTAGCTTTACTAAATGGTATTTAGTTGTCTTTGCCTGATCAATGTCTCACAAATTGATGGATTTCTGTCAATTTAATATATAGATAGTTGGGATGAGGCCCCTAGAAAGGTCTTTGGAAAAGCTTGATGAAGTAAGACAAAAGAAACTAACAGAGATGATTGGCTCCACTGCCAATGGGCCTGTTCAAACTGCTACAAGTTCAGGCAATCATAGTATTATGTATTGCTATATTTATTTCTTTTCTTCAATCTAACTGTTCTATTGAACATTGAAATGTGCATACAGTGGCAACAAGATCTTCTATACCGAGTGCAAATGCATCATCTGAGGTATGTTGATTTGTTTCAATGGCTTATTACTTGAACAATTAGTTTTTACACTCGTGAGTTGTGTTTTGTGTTTTACATTAGATAGTTCATACAGGTAAAAATTATGTAAATGACCTAGGTGATAATGATGTGTATATGACTATTTTCTGAAGATAACATAATGAGACAAATGCATTTTCTTTTCGTGTATGTAAATCTCTAGTCCCCATATTTGTGTAGGGAGCTGAGGGTGGTGTTGTGAGGAAATCTGCTGCAAGTATGTTGTCTGGAAAGAAGCCAGCTCAAGCTCCACCTTCGGTAGTTTCCTGTACCACATTTTATGAACATAATATTGTGAAAATAAGGAAGTCTGTAAAGCATGAATCAAGCTCAGGATGTGTTTTCTTTCTGGAAAAGTATTTGGATTTGACATGTATATTCAGATTTTAGAATGATATTCACAGTCCATCCTTTGGTAATATGTTGTACCTCATGCTTTGGCAACTTAGTACGAGGATGTGAATGCTGGCTAAATTTATTTAAACTCTGATTTGTAACATATTGGATCATAGAGTTTGATGCACTTTGAAAATGCTATAATACCCACCTCATGTACCCCCAAAACAGTATGCGTATACCATATGCTTTTGAAAACTGAGTTCGTGTGCTTCCATTTTCCTGTTCGTGTACAATAGTTTTTCCTTGTAGAAAGAGTATTAATTTATCAAGGATATAAAGTGCTGAGCAAAGATATTTTTGTCCAAATTCACATGATTTCAGATGCATATCAATCTTTTTGAATTCTGCAGAAGTCAAGATCGTTATAGTCTAACATGCATTATTCATCTATGATGATCTTGTTTTGAGTTAAGCTTCTTTTTGTAATTGTGTAATCATTTAGCAAGCAAGCAAGAAACCAGGAACATCCAAGAAAGGCGGTGATAGTGGGGGATCACATGGCAAAAGCTTGACCATGGAGGCAGCGGAAGAGGTTGAGGTAATGTTGACATATCCAGTGGTATATTCCAATGGTTTTGTTGGGAATCCTGTTCATTTTTCGTTCCTACTTCATTCCTCTGAAAGCAGCCATCTGAAATGTCTCTGGAAGAGATTGAGGCCAAGGTAGCAGGACTTGTGCAGGAGGAAGTGATTACAAATCTCAAAAGTTCTGTGTGGAAAGAGCGGCTTGAAGGTGAAGTATTCTCTTCTTTTCATGGAATCCATTTTGCATGCTTTAAGTGAAGATCCTGTTGTTTGACACTAGAAGGAAATGGTTCTGGAATTTATAATCTTGTTAAGTGGGAGATTTTTCTGACTTATATCCTATTTGTTGGCAAATTTTCTCTATGAAATAATTTTATCATATTAGTTGGGTTTTATATTCGAATGCATAGTATTTCATATGTATATTCTATGCTGCCTCATTGCTTTATTCTTTCTTCAGTTGTAAAATTGGTTTAAACAAATCTATATGGAGCACCAAGCTCACATATTGACTGATGTTTTAGAGTTTTATGATTTGATATAAAATTTAAATATATTGATTGCAGCCATGGTCTCTTTAAAAGAGTCTGTTGAGGCTTTAGAAGTTGATAAGCACACCGAAATTCTTGTTCGGCTATTGTCAGCATTGCCAGGGTGGGCTGAGAAGAATGTACAGGTAAAGTGGAGATGTCAGCGTTTGATGCTAGGATTGAAATGAGTCCTAACTCTTTGTTTACTTTGGATTCTCAAATCTCCAGGTACAGCAAAAGGTCATTGAAGTTGTTTGTGATTTGGCGGAACGCTCACCTTCATTTTCCAAGCGATGTGTAGTGCTTTGTATAGTTGGTGAGTTAGTTTGGATGATATTGTCTTTTTTTATTGCATGAGAATTAAAATTGAGATTTTGGTTGTTGCATGAACAGGTGTAGGTGAAAGGATATCTGATATAAAAACAAGGGCACAAGCTATCAAATGTCTAACTGCATTCTGTGAAGCTGTTGGACCTGGATTCGTTTTTGACAGAGTACTGATTTCCTATTGTGGATAGTTTGCTTGTTATCCTGTATTTTCATATTGGACTGATGCATTGTCCACTTGGTGAATTTTAGTTCTGCAAGATTATGAAGGAACACAAGAATCCAAAAGTTCTCAGTGAAGGCATTCTATGGATGGTGACAGCTGTTGAGGATTTTGGAGTCAGCCATTTGAAGCTGAAGGTAAGAGTTTTTTCTGATTTCTATCTGGAGCCTTGGTTTTAACTATGGTGAGTTTAGTACATCTGTATGTGCAGATAATGTTTACTATCACCTTTTATGGTGCTTTCCGACTAAATTTAAAATATATTCCAGGATGTCATTGATTTTGCGAAAGATATAGGATTGCAATCAAGTGTTGCTGCTAGTAGAACTGCTGCAACTAAACTCCTTGGTGCCCTGCACAAATTTGTAGGCCCAGGTAGTCTCTAATCATATTGTTTATCGAAGATCTGTTTTTAAGTTGCTGACTTCCTTTTTTTTATGCTTATGCATTCTGCAGACCTGAAGGCATTTGTTTCTGATGTGAAACCAGCACTTCAAAGTGCATTAGATGCCGAGTTTGAGAAAAATCCTTATGAGGTAGTATTGAATGAGCCAATGATAGCTAGGAAAATCTAGGAAAATTGTATTCCATGAACATTGCACACTTTTCTAAGCCGAATCTTGTTTACTTTCTTCTATATTAGGGGCCTATCACTGCAAAAAGAACGATAAGGACTGTGGATGGTAGTGAAAGCGTGAGCAGTGGAAGTAATGATGGATTACCCAGAGAAGACATCAGCTCCAAGTTGACACAGACCTTGATTAAAAACCTAAGTAGTGCAGATTGGAAGGTAGCTATTTGTTTTGATAAAAACCTTTATATTGGGCATGAAAGCTTACAAAATTTAAATAATGAACTAAAAAGGTCATGTTTTTTTAGATGGATTGTGACTCTATAGTGATAAAAACAGAGTTACCAGATGTTTAGTTATAAATGACATGCTATTGCATGTAATATATCTGTGATGCATTACGTATTTCATGTTTAGCTGCTATATATTGTCTCACATAATTAGGGGACATGATGTTTGTGAAGGGTTGTATCTGATGCATGGTTGTTATAGGATGTTGGCAGTTGATTCTGAATTATGCTGAGTAATCATTGGAATAGGGGGTTCTAATCACCTAGGAGTTTATAAAGTAGATTACAAAGTTGAACACATCTTTAAAGAGCTAAACACCATACACGAGTTAATTGTAATATTATTTTTTAATGCCTAGTCTGTGATAGATTTGCGTTGAGTTGATTTAATCACCTCCAAATGTTCCAGATTGGTATGATTAGACCTATTATAGAATTTGCCTCAGGAGATTGCACCTGCTCTTGATTTTATATCTTTTTGCACGATCTTGTGTTTGCCCAGAATTTGTCATCTCATGAATCAGATGCTGTAAGCTAACGTTGGCTTTCATTTCAGGTGCGCCAAGAGTCAATTGAGAATGTAAATAAGATAATTGAAGAAGCAAATAAAAGAGTGCAAACTACAGGAACAGGTTGTTTTTCTTTATCGGATTCTAGGTGTTCTAAAATATATCAAGGAGCAGCTACATTTAGGAACTTCAATGATACTCTGCCATGTCTGCTGATGATTATACAGGTGAACTGTTTACATCCCTTCGAGGTCGTCTTTCAGACTCCAACAAGAATCTGGTCACCATGACATTAACAACACTCGGCAATCTAGCATCTGCTATGGGTCCAGCGGTGGATAAGACAAGCAAGGTATAGCATGTGATTTATATATCTAGTTATGTCTGAATTCTGCAGCTTAAAGAAGACTTTTGTTTTGTATTGCCAAATACAGGGAATTCTTGCTGACATCTTGAAATGCTTGGGTGATAACAAGAAATTAACACGGGAGACAGTGATTAAGACATTGGACATTTGGAGCAACATACTACAGCTAGACAAAGTTGTAAGGACCATAAATCTGTGACCTTAAATTGTATAAGGAATTATCACTGTTGTTATTGGAGTTGTTCTGTTTTGGCAGATGCCCTATGTTATTCCAGCATTAGTAGATTCTAAGATTTGTGCCGATGGCCGCAAAGAACTCATAGAGTGGGTAACAAAACAAATAACAAAAGTTAGTGATCAGGCAGAAATAGTATCATTGATAAAACCAATGGCTTTGTCACTGCAGGTGACATACTTGTCTTGTTTATTGTATTTGTATATCATAGTTAATATTCTAGGCATCTCGAAGTGAGTCATTCAAATTGGTGGTTTCTTTAGGACAAATCCTCTGAGGTTCGTAAGGCTGCTGAACTTTGCTTGGTAGATCTTATCAAGGCTTGTGGCCCAGAAAAGGTTTGATAAACAATGAAATTGAACTACATCTGATGTTCATTGTAAAACAGTGTGGATTTTAAAGTAGTACATATATTTTGAATTGGCAGGCAAACCGTGCTCTAAAAGATCTTCAGGGATCTGCTTTAGCTGCAGTGCAACCAATTTTGGACAAGCAAAGATCTTCAGGTATCATGCTACACTGCATAATTGTTGTGAATATTTAGAATTATTATGTAACTGTAGTTGTTGCAGATTTTGTAGACTCTATGAGTTCTAGTAGACCTGCCCAATCTAAAGCAGCAGCAAAGAGTACAAAAACAGTTACTGCTAGTTCTGGAGAACATTCATCCTCAAGGCATGGAACAGCCCGGCCTGCTGCTGTAAGTTTCGTATTTTGGTTTGCAAATACTCAAATGTATTGAGTCTTATCAATTGATCCTAGATTCTTTTAATTCAGAGAGGCAATTCTAGCAAAATTTCAAGGACAGATGCAGCTGTAGCTGCTCAAGATGCTGCTGTCCAAGGCCAGGCATTATTCAACATGCGTGATTCAAATAAGGTTTGCATGCTATTTTGAGCGTTGCTTGATTGTATTGATATAGCCATTGTATATGTAATTCTGAATAGTCATTTGGAATGTGAATGATGCAGGAAGAGCGGGCAAAGACTCTTTCCCGGAAACTAAAATTTGAAGAGCCAAGATTGGAACAAATTCAGGATATCGAGGTTTGTATCCATGTTTATTCACATATTATCATTTGCAAATTCTTGTTATCCAATACGTAACATAATACACAAGAAATTACAGGCTGATCTCATGAAATATTTTCGAGAAGATCTACATCGCCGTTTGCTAAGCCCTGATTTTAAAAAGCAAGTTGATGGTCTTGATCTATTGCAGAAGGTAAATGCGTATCTATCTTTATTTTCACATCAGAAAACTGGTTGTCTAGACCACGTTGTTGATTTGATGGATGTTGGTTTGTCATCGCTTCTGAAATGGAGCAGTTTATTTGTTGTGCCGATATTTAAACTGTTGCTACACTTGCAGAAAATCGTGAAGTTCAGGATTACTTTACATTCTTTGAATGAAACTGTGGTTGTGATGTGCAACACACACACACACACACACACACACACATATATATATACATATACCAATGTGAAGGTTCACATGTTGTATTGTTGCATTTAAGCATATCTAGATTGTAATGAAGCAGTTTCAGCTACCAATGTCAAGATTAAGTTTCAGATGGTACAAGATTAATTCCAAACATGCATATATATAATTAAGCAGTTCCATTGGTCTCATTGAGTTTCTGTGCACTGCAGTCTTTGGCCAGCCACATAAAAGAAATGATTGAACTTGTGGATGTAATCTTCAAATGGTCAGTTCTGCGCTTTTGTGAGTCTAATACCACTTGCCTTCTAAAGGTAAATATTTTTGCTTTTTCATTTGCCATGATTGATAAAAAGTACCTGCATGTTGGATGTAAAGATCATGGTGTGTTTATATAGGTTCTTGAGTTTCTACCAGAGTTTGTTGAAGCCATGAAAAATGAAGGTTATACACTCTCAGAATATGAGGCTAATGTACTTCTTCCTTGTTTAGTGGAAAAGGTAAAACCTTTTCTATTGACACTATCAAAATTGCAATTTGCATACTATCTATACGTGTTTTATGTTTAATGAGATTTGACTGAATCTCATTTATGTTGTTGCACAAGTAGTCAGGACATAATATAGAGAAGGTCCGGGAGAAAATGCGAGAACTTACAAAACTCATATGCTGTATATATCCAACATCGAAACTGTTTGTATATATCTTAGAGGGCTTGAAGTCGAAGAATAATCGCACTCGGATTGAATGTGTTGATCACATTGGCTATTTGATTGAAAGGGTTGGTGTAGAGGTAATATTTTTTTATTAGCTTTACTGTACTTAAATTTCTGTACTCATGCTAGAAACGAAGTGTCTGGGTGTTTTTAGGTATGTGGACCAACAAAGGCATTGCAGTCCATTTCTGCACTTACGTCTGAAAGAGATGGGGAGATTCGAAAATCTGCATTACAAACTTTATCGATAGCATATAAAATTTTGGGTATATTGTAGTTTATTTGATCCCAATGTTTACAGACTAATAGTTTGACAAACTTAATAGCAAGGTAAATCTCTCATCTGGTTTGCAGGGGATGATATATGGAGGCATATTGGGAAACTTTCTGATGCTCAGAGAAGCATGCTTGACGATAAATTCAAGTGGAAGGTAGAATTGCTCACTACACCACAGATAAGACTTTGTAAATTGTGATCATTATGAATACGCTAAAATCTGGAGGTATAATGCAGGCACGAGAGATGGATAGGAAAGGTGAAGGGAAACCTGGAGTAGACAGGCCTGGTCAACTTAGTTCCCATGAAAATGGGTACGCAAAGGGATGCTTCTATACATCATCTGTTCTTGCTTTTGACCTTTGGTTTATCTTTTCCTTTTCCTCTTTTGATAGTATTGATGCTGAGCAGAGTGTTGAAATGTTGCCCAGGCAATCAATGGCTTTATTACAGGCACAAAGGTGACTGAAGAGTGCTCTAAAAGTTCGTTCTGTTTTCTCGTTGAAATCTCTTACTCCCTGTTGCCTTGCAGCATGGCTCGCTCCCAGTACGGACATCACGATTCTGGATTTGAGCATGCAAGCAGCCATACTTTCTCCTCCACAGCCAGTCCATCTGATTGGAATGAAGCTTTAGACATTATTGATTCTGGCGTCACTCCAGAACACGTGAGATTTGAAGCAATTACACAAAAGTGATGGCAGGTGATTAGTGTAGCGCTCATGCTTATTTTGTTGAGTGCAGGCTGTTGAAGGTATGAAGTTGGTGTGTCATGAACTAAATCAAGCTGGAGCCGATCCTGAAGGGTCATCTCTGGATGATATTTCAAAAGATGCAGATCGGCTTGTACTAAGTTTAACAAAGAAGGTCGATGTTCAGATAGTTGGATTGATATCTGAGGATTGAAATAATATTTTGTAAAGGTTCCATGTCGGAGGCATCATTTTCTTTTTTGCTATGCAGGTGGCAACGACATTTCATTTGGGTCTTGGAGGAGCATCATCGAGGTCTTGTAAATACGTGTTGAACACATTGATGCAAGTGAGTAGTGTAATCAACTCATTGAAATGCTTCCAGAAAGTTTTGAGTATAATAAGACTTTACGTTTTCTGGATTAACAGACATTTCAGCTGAAGAAGCTAGCACACCATGTGCAGCAAAACACATTGAACAGACTCATTATGGAGCTCCTGCTGTGGCTCCTGGATGAGCGAGTTCCACTCATGGATGATGGAAGTCAACTGTTGAAAGCCTTGAATGTTCTGATGCTAAAGATTTTGGTCGGCATATTTCTTTATATGTAAACCTTTTTTCGTAAGAGACGGAAAAATTACGTAAAAATAAACATGGTGTCATATTTGCAGGAAAATGCAGATCGCACATCAGCTTTTGTGGTGCTTATACAACTTTTGAGGCCATTAGACTTATCAAGAATTCCTGGTTCCAACTCTGAAGCATCAGCACTTATACGAAGTCAAAAGTTTTCAGACCTGGTGGTTAAATGCTTGATCAAGCTTACCAAGGTTGCATACATCTCTGGTATTTTATATATTTCGAGCTATATGAAGTAGATTTGTGGCATTCACATCTGCATTCTAATGTCAGGTGCTAAGTGCAACCATTTACGAAGTTGATTTGGATCGCCTTTTGCAAAGTATACACGAATACTTGCAAGACTTGGGGATGGAAGAAATCCGACGAAGGTCAGGAAAACGGTCCTCATTCATACACAGTCTTTTTCTTTATGTATAGCATTTGTTGTTGAAGTTAATTGCATTCCTATGCGTTTATCAGAGCTGGTGCAGATGATAAACCACTGAGGATGGTGAAGACCGTCCTTCATGAGCTTGTGAAATTGCGTGGAACTTCCATCAAAGGACACTTGTCGATGGTTCCTATTGACTTAGAACCACAGCCGATTATTCTAGCATACATTGATTTAAATCTTCAGGTACTTCACTTCAGTGAATCGAAAGTTTATGAAAAGAAATCATCAGCTATTTTAACAAAATCTAACTGTTATTCGTTTTATACCATCGCCCAGACTCTCGCAGCTGCTAGGATGTTGACGCCGTCTGGTGCGGTCAGTCAGGGGCATTGGTCTGACTCTGGTCAGAATGGTGCTGCTTCACCTGTTCCTCATTCTAACGAAGCACAGTTGAAGGTAAGAAATGCTAAATTTCACCTAAAACTGTTCGCAGAAGGTTTTACTTATGGGAACTTTTTGTGTTTCCTAAAATAGCAAGAACTTGCCGCGATCTTCAAGAAAATTGGTGACAAGCAAACATGCACGATCGGCTTGTACGAGCTGTATCGTATAACACAACTTTATCCGCAGGTCTCTTCTCATGACCTTATTATTCCTTTCATGCTTTATGGTATAATTGCATTTTTATCTCATAGGATCTTTTTTGCACCCAACCCAGGTGGACATATTTTCTCAGTTGCAAAATGCGAGCGAGGCGTTTAGGACGTATATTCGTGATGGATTGGCACAGGTCTAATCTTATGCAAAATCAAATCTAATTCAACAGGCATATTCTGGATACATGCTCTAAATAATTTCTTTTTGTTTTGGTTTTCAATTGAAAATACCTAATTTCTGGTTGTACTAGATGGAAAAGAATGCTGCGGCAGGAAGGACTCCAGGAAGTTTTCCTGTTGCTACTCCGCCACCTGTTTCTTCACCTGTTCTAAGCTCTCCTAAAATAGCTATGACTTCATCTCTCAATACGAGATTGCAATCGATGAGACTAGATTGCCAACATCAAGATGCGACTGACCACGTAAATGGTAGCAACACGTCTCCAAGTTCAGACTTCAGGAAAGAATACCAGACTCGAGCTTTTCCTGGGGTAAATGAAGCCCTGTCTAATTTAGGCGGTGAGTTTGATCACTCAGATCTCTGTTTGTAGTTATTTTATCCTTGCCTTGGGTCAGTGAATTCTATTTTTTTCTCCTATTGACCGGATTATGGAGCCTGACTGCGCTTAGTATTAGCTTTGCATATAGATATATATCCGTGCTACTTGAATTGTGAGATTGTTGTTTGAATGATGCCTATTTTACTTTCCTTGTTAAAAGGGGAAGGAAGACCAGATTATGGAGCACCGGTGCCAGGAACATTGGATGCAATCAGGGAGAGAATGAAGAACATACAAGCAGCAGCTGCTGGAAAAGTACCTAGTTCGGGGCAATACAGTAATGGATCGCTTCAGACAGTAGTGAGTTCACGATCGTTGGATGTCACGAGCATGGAATCTGTTTCGAGTGGAGAAATGGGCCAACACCCTGCTCCACATGAAGACAAAGCTTTGTCTGGCTTACAGGCTAGAATGGAGAGGCTGAAGAGCGGAGCGCTTGGAAATCTGGTATAAGATAAATTTTTTGTTCATATTTCACCTAGTAGCCAGAAAACCAGAAAAACATTCCATTCCCTTCAATCGGGAGTGTTCTTATCTATCTAACAGGGGATTCGTCGCCCTTTTTAATGCAAAGAAGGAAGCAAGCAAGCAAAAGCAAAGGTTGTGTGCAGAGTCAAAAATCCTTTTGAAAGTGTTGTAAATCAGAATTGGCAACTACTACATGTTTGTTTTTTGAGGGGGTACAAGCTCTTGAAGCTTTTTTTCCCTTCTGTATAAATTTTTTGCAGAGAATGCCATCTTTTGTGTCCATCCAGAAGTGTGCTTCCCTCCCTTGTTTTTGTTCCTCTTCTCCATTGCAAATTGCAATGATCCATGCCGCCGCTCGGAGTCGTGCCGTCTGTTTGTGAGCCCTTTTCTAGTGCCAAACTTTTGTTTGAGTCCTTCCCATGTATACATGTTGAATCACCTTCTTTTAAGTGAATTTTTGCAGGGTTAAGTTTGTACTGAAATAGTGTGTCAGTTTGCTTGCTCATTGCTCAATGCCAGATACATTGTTTGCTAAAAGATTACCCCAACAAAAGATTAACCAACAAAGGATTTTGGCTAAGTTTGCTAATAGATTAAACCAACACAAAGGGTCTTTGTTTGGGATTGCATTGTTGTTCTGATCCACAGGTTTTGATGACGTTCCTCTGCATTCCCTAGAAAGGTTTTAACTGTCTGACATCCTTTTTGATTTCTTGAAGTCTGAATTCAGATCACGGGCATATGGTGAAATCATGTCAAGCCCTAAGCTTAACATTGGGGGGGAAATTGCATATGTTACTTGGGAAACTCCCCCTCCGCATATGCTCTGGAAGACTAGCGGAATATGTATGTTCCTTTGGTACGCTTCCTGCACCCTCTTTGATCATCTTTTTGATTAGTAAAAGGTTGTTAAACACAGAGAGAATCATTGCCTGAACGGCATGTGAAAAACACTGACAAGAAAAATGCCCACATACTTGATCAGCAACACACATACCTTTGAAATGCTTTGTTTAAACAGGATTACAGCAACGCCACACTCTTTGCCGTGTGGAGCAGTGGGTTGGGAGGGTGAAAAGGATTCTCTCTCCATTCTTCTCATAAAGTTCTTAACCAAAATCTTTTCCTTTCCAGCAGCTAAGTTTGACCTTGGGCGACCAGAGGCGCTCTCCCGTCAATCAGAGTTGTTCAAAGACTATATTTCTCTCTGCCTTTCTTTTTCTAGGGAGGATAAAACAATTTACTCCTCAACCCTAAAGCAACTTCAAGGCATTGGAACCACCATGGCGTGGAGGAGGTCCTGCAACTTGCCCCCCCTTAGAAGAGAAGAAGCATGTGCAATTGCGGGGTGAATTGAAAGTGGGAAGTTTTGGTTTTTTTTAATTTACATGCCGACAAGTCTTTGATTATTCATCCTATTAGTGAAACTGCCATTTGCAGATAAATATTGAATGGATTTGACAAGCTCTCTTTACCTTCTTACCACCCCCCTGGTTTACAATCGATGTTGCTCTTGTGTTTCCATCAATGCAAAGCTTCTCGCTCGCCACAAACTGCTGCGTTTCTTCAAAGTTCGCATTCAATATTTTCTTGGGTAATTCATCCACTTGGAAGAGCAAATCTGTATTTAATGGCATATACGCATTGTGTGCGTATGTATTTAGACCAAGTCTGCTTTGGGCCCAGTCACCACACTGCCTGGTTTTGTGAACATTGAAGGATCCAGAAGAAATTCTGAGAATGGACCTTACAACAAGTAGCCATGTCATTCCCATGACGCTGTGACAGTTAAGAGGGAGCTGATGCAATGTAGGGGCTCTTGCAACCTGATGGCTCCGGGCAAGCCGTCTCTTCGTGTGCCTTTACATTGATTGGCTTCATATTGCTCAACCTAATCCAAATTGATCATCTGGCAGGCGTTGAGGATTCCTTCGATTGGTGATCAGGTTTCAACTCCCCCAACCCACATCATGGCGAGTGGAATCTAAAGAGATAGGTTTTGCGTGACCATCCGTGGAAAGGGTTGTCAAGCAACAACACCCACTTCAGAGCTAGTCACGCGCTTCGAATTCAATGAGCAGCTCGAATGTCTCCACATATGCATCACATTTCGGGATCAAACTATTACAAGTTTGGCATCGGGGCGTCGTTCTGAGTATGGGGGAACGAAACGTGAAGAGGAAAAACCTGCGCTATACAAACCGAGGGATTGTCGTGATTGTGTACATACATACCACAAGAACGATCGGACATAAATGCCTGTAGATGGGTAGCTTACCAGTAAGGTTGTGAAGACGGGGGGATGTTTGTCGATCATTCATTCATTCATTCAAGTCGCGATTGATTGCGCAATCCCTCATTTCTGATGATTTTCTTCGCGCTTTGTTTGACTTGTGGGCGATACAGGGCAGGCAGGCAGGCAGCGGAGGAAGCCTTTTTTTTGGTTGTCGAGGTAGTTGAATGCTTTGGGGGGGGGGGGGAAACCTTGCATAAAAGCCAAAGAGGGTAGAAGATATCGTTAGGGTTTGTTGAATCACATAATTACGATCGATCGATCGATCGATCACAGCGACAAAGAAGAAAGAAAAGGATCTGCCGTTGCTTCTCCCATCGATGTATGTACCTGTGCTCTCGAGAGGCGGGCGATCGTCTCTTCTCGCGATGGGAAGAGGTTGTCGCGCATGTTGCCGTTCGTGGTGTAGTTACTCGCGTTAGTACTACTCTCTTTGGTTTCCCTGACTTCAAGATCTTTTTCTCGCATATGCCTCTTGAATGATAGGCATGCATACATACACACACATGGAGCGGAGCGAATTCGGAGGCGGCCGATGCCCGCAGTATTGTTCCAAACCCTAACCCTAAGAGGCCGAAGCTCGGAATGAGACGCTGTCATGATCCGACCCCCAAACCCTAACCCCTATGGCCAAAGAAAGCTCTAATCCCGCCCCCTCCCATAGCTGTAAAACCCTAAATGGGGCTTGAACGAGTCCGAGGACGATTCAGAGGCCATAGCAATGACAAATGAGCAGAGGCTGAGAGACAAGAAGGAAATCAATGAATGAATGGATGGATGAATGAATGCATCAATGGATGAATGAATGAATGAATGGATGAATGGATGAATGAATGGATGGATGGATGGATGAATGGATGGATGGATGGATGAATGATCAGAAGGAAGAATGAATGGATGGATGAATGAATGGATGAATGAATCAATGGATGAATGAATCAATGGATGAATGAATCAATGAATGGATGAATGAATCAATGGATGGATGGATGGATGGATGAATGAATGAATGATCAGAAGGAAGAAGGCAAACCCTAAACCCTAGCTAGCAGTCTGCAGATCATGCAATGAAAAGGATGGGATAAATGAGAGGATCTGAATGGAAGGGGGATTGGATAATGCTCAAAGCAGGTAACTAACTTAACGAACTCCTTTCCCTCTTCCTTTTTTTTTGGTTCTCTGAGTTTTTCTTCACAAAACCAAACCCAAACCCAAACCCAAAACCCAAACCCAACCAACACAGACAGACAGATCCTTCTGCTTTCCTCCCTGTCTGTTGTTGTTCTCTCTCTCTCTCTCCTTGTGTTCTGTTTCTCTCTTGCTCTTCTTTTCTTTCCTCTGCAGATCAGATCTCTGCTAATAATACATACTGCTGCCAAAATGCAGCCACAGCAAGGATGCTCTTCTCGCTCTTCTGCTGCTGGAAAGCTTGGGCTATGGAATCTCGCTCGCAGTCGACGCCAGTCGTTTAATTCTTTCTCGAGAAAGCTGCTCCTGCGAAAAACAAGAAGAACTCTCTCTCTCTCTCTCTCTCGGTTTCTGTGTTTCTGTGAAGAACCCATACACAGGAGAGAGCTTGCTTTTAGGCTATGTCTCTGCTGCTGCGCTTCAGAAAAGAAGCAGCAGCAGCAGCAGAGAGAGAGAGACATAGCCTTGAAGCAAGCTCCTCTTCTGTGCAATGGGTTCTTCACAGCTCTCCCATTTGCTCCTCCTGTACGTATCCCCCCCTTTCCCCTCTTCCAGATCTCTGATATGCACACATAAACGAACAACAACAACAACACATACAGAGAGCGGCAGAAACAGAGGAGAGAGCCATGGAATCAGCGAAACTTCTTCAGCTGCCAGTTTGTGTCTGCTTTACGCATGCTCCCCTTTCTCTCTCTCCCTTCATCTCTCTCTCTCTTCTTTCCCTCCCTCGGTCTGTGTCTTTTCCGTGGATTACATCAGAAAAGCTCTGAACAGATCGTAGCACGCGCAAATCCCTCCCCTTCCTCTCTTCTCCTGTGTTCTTAGCAGCCTCTCTCCCGCTCTCTCTATCTATCTCTCTCTCTCTCTCTCTCTCTCTCTCTCTCTCTCTCTCTCTCTCTCTGTCTGTCTCTCTTAAAGCTCGAGAGAGCGCGCATTTCAATTATACAGAAGAAGCAGTAGACCCAGCAGCCACAGCAGCAGGAGGGAGGAAGAGGGGGAGAGAAGAGCTGGAGCAATAGTGCTGCAAGAAGAAGAAGAAGAAGAAGAAGAAGAAGAAGAAGAAGAAGAAGAAGCGCGGAGGAGGAGGAGGAGGAGGAGGAGGAGGAGGAGGAAGAGCAGTAGAAGAAAGAGGACTGGAGTAGTAGTAGTGGTAGAAGAAGCGTGGAGAAGGAGGAGGAGGAGGAGAAGAAGAATTGTAGAAGAAAGAGGACCTGCAGTAGTAGAGAAGAAGAAGAAGAAGAATTGAAGAAGAATTGAAGAAGAAGAAGAAGAAGAATTGTAGAAGAAAGAGGACTGCAGGAGCAGCTGAAGAAGAAGAAGAACAAGAAGAAGAAGAAGAAGAAGAAGAAGGAAGACGAAGGGAGGGAAGGAAGGAAGAAGAATTGTGGAGAAGAAGAAGAAGGGCTTGGAAGAAGTGATGGGGTTGAATGAGCAGGATTAGGAGGAGTCAGTCTGATGATGAGGCTTCGGAAACCCTAACAGCAGGATTCCCGCATCGGAGCTTCCTTCCCCGGCCTTGCTTGATTCGCCCAGGAAGAATCTTCTGAGAGCTTCCTCTCCATCGCCCTTTGGGAAGCGCGAGAAGCCATGGCGGCGGCAGCAGCAGCAGCTGCAGATCATCACGGCCTCCACGGACCGGACTCGAAGCTCCATAGCCACCGGAGCAGTGCCCGCGAGACGACGGCGCCATGCCCCAAGATCAGCAGGCCTCCGATGCGGATTCTGCACAGCAGGCACGCGGATGCGCGCTCGATCCACTCCGTTTCCTTGCGGAAGGTGCAGGAGGCGGAGGATGGAGATGGGAAGGGCGAGGGCGAGGGCGATGGCGATGGTGATGCAGACGAGAAAGGGAACGGAGACGGAGACGGAGATGGAGATGGAGATGGAGATGGGAAGGCGAAGACGGCGATGAGTAGCTCGGCTGTGAGCTGGGACAGCCGGCGCTCTTACAGCAGCTCCATGATCAGACCTCCCTCGATGCTCGTCGGCAGCAGCTATGGCGACGAGGAGAAGCTTCCTGCTGCGATCGAGCCGCAGCAGAAGGCGAAGGCGAAGGCGAGCCTGATGAAGAGGCTGGGCTCCTTCCTTTCCTCGAGGAAGAAGCCTGATCGAGATCTCCCACCGAAGCCGAAGCCGAAGCCGAAGCCGAAGCCGAAGCTCTCGCAGGATTGTGGCTCGATTCAAGGCCCTCCTCGAGCCCTCGCTGCTGCTGCTGCTGCTGCTCTTCTTCCTCCTCCTCCTCCTCCTCCTCCATCTGCAGCCGCGAGCAGCGCTGCAGCTTCCATGGCGATGAGCTCCACGAGCTTGCGCTCGTCTTCGTCATCAGCGATGGTGGTGCAGGAACCGGGCTCCTCCTCGTCACGGGGTTTAGGGAGCGGCCGCCATGGAACCTCCTCCGCAAGCCGAGGAGCCGTCTCGCCATCGCCGTCTTCTGCTTCTTCTTCTTCCGCGGCGGCGGCGGCGGCTGCTTCTTCTTCTGCTGCTGCTTCTTCTGCTTCTGCTTCTGCTGCTGCTTCTGCTTCTGCTTCTGCTTCTTCCGCGGCGGCTGCTGCTGCGGCGGCGCACGCGAGGAGGAAGAGCCTGAGGCGCGTGTGGGAGCAGGTGGGAGGGAGAGTGTTCTCGTGCGGGAGCAGCAGCGGCCACATGAACGGGATCGCGATCTCTGAGAAGACGACGATGATGGAGCTCCCCCGATTCGCCATAGCCGCCGACCTCCCTCTCCTGCATCGCACCATCAGCAGCAGCAGCTCTAGAGGCCCCAGCTCCCGCGACGCCATCGCCTGCTTCGCGAGCCATGGCGATGGAAGCTCATCAGCTCCACAGCCGCAGCAGCCGCAGCCGCAGCAGCAGCAAGCGCAAGGGCGTCTCGAGGAAGAATCGGTCGCCATGGATGAGGCCTACTGGCTATCTCTGGCAGAATCCATTCTGGAGAAGCAACGGCAAGGCGATGATGATGAAGAAGAAGAGGACGCGCAGCGGCGGCGGAGGCAGCAGAATCGCAGCAGCAGCAGCTATGACGATGGCGATGGCGATGGCGATGGCGATGGAGCTTCAGCGCCAGGTGAGCGTCGTTCTCCCTTACCTCCTGCTGCGTCTACGGCGGCGGCTGCTGCAGCTTCGTCTGCAGCTTCTTCCTCGTCTGCGGTCCTGGAATATGCCCCTCCTGCAGATCCTGCAAGCAGGGACGTTCTCGGGCTCCGTCATGAACCATGGAGCTTCGCTCCATGGCCGCAGCAGCAGCAGCAGCAGCAGGAAGGAGGCGACGGAATCGTCGGTAGTAGATCAGAGCGTCGGATGCTGGAAGAGCAGGAGGAGGAGGAAGAAGCGCCATCGCCATGGCTGTCATCACCATCGTCGTCTTCCTCAGCATCACCACCGTCATCAGCATCGAAGCTTCCAGCGACGAGGACTGAAGGCAGCAGCAGCAGCAGAAGCGGATCTGCTGCGCCTGGGGTAGTAGAGCTCCACAGAGCCAAGGAGGAGCAGGAGGAGAAGAAGCCATGGAAGGCGATGATGCAGCTGACGACGGCGGGCAGATCATCTGCTCACCGCCATCGCCGGGGAGAGCACTACTACGACGCCTTGCTGTCTCGCCATCACCGCCTGAACACGAGGCTGGAAGAGTCGCCATGCCTGCTCCACAGCCATCATCAGCAGCTGCAGCTGCAGCTGCAGCACAGGAGCACGGCTATGGCGGAAGCAGGAGGAGGAGGAGGAGGATTGAGGTCCAGATCGGAGTGCAGCAGCAGCAGCAGCACATGCGCGAAGATGAAGCATCATCAGAGCTGCTGCAAGGATGCGGTGGAAACGACGACGACGAGGGTTCGGAGCAAGAGCAGCGGATCGGTGGAGCAGCAGCAGTGTGCGAGCCATGGCCATCAGAATCGGAATCAGACTCAGACTCAGACTCAGAATCGGCCGCAGCAGCAGAATCAGAATCAGAATCAGAATCAGAATCAGAAGCAGCAGCAGATCAGCGATGGCGGAGAGAGCAGCAGCGTGGTGATGCGAGGAGCAGCAGATCGGATGATGATGATGATGATGATGAAGGCGGAGCAGCAAGAAGAAGAAGGTGCAGGCGATGGCGATGGCGATGGCGGTGGCGTTGTTGCTGCTGCTGCTTCCAAGGAGGGGTTGCAGCCGCTGGAGAAGTTTCTGATGCAGGAGCGGGCGGATGTTCAAGCTTCCATGGAAGAAGCTCCGTCGCAGAAAGAGGAGGAAGAGGAAGAGGAGGAGACAAGAGCAGCAGCAGCAGCAGCAGCAGCTATGGTGGAGGCGAGCTTGGGCGGCGGCTATGGCGGCGGGGGAGCAGGGGGAGGGAGGACGTCGCTCATGGCGCTGCTTCACGAGGAGAAGGAGGAGGAGGAAGGAGGCCGAGGTCGGGAGCAGCCGGCGATGGCGATGGTGGGCGATCATGACGAGGAGGAGGAGGAAGAAGAAGAAGCAGAAGAAGAAGATCTGGCGCTGCAGGATCGTCTGCAGATTCATGGAGAAGACGAAGACGAAGACGAAGACGACGACGAAGACGACGACGAAGAAGACGATGAAGACGAAGATGAAGAAGAAGACGAAGACGAAGAAGAAGATGAAGAAGAAGAAGATGAGGACGGCGATGGCGATGGCGATGGCGATGGCGAAGGCGAGGAAGCGCAGAAGAAGAAGCTGCAGAAGCAAACAGCGAAGCAGCAGAAGACGGCGAAGCAGCAGAAGACGGCGAAGAAGCAGAAGAAGACGCAGAAGAAGGAGACGACGAAGAAGACGACGACCCAGAAGAAGAAGACGAAGAAGAAGAAGAAGAAGAAGAAGAAGGCGATGGCGATGGCGATGGCGATGGCGATCGATCCTCTGCAGTGCTGCGTCTGCATGGTGGGGAGGCGCGGCGCCGCGCTCATCCCTTGCGGCCACACCTTCTGCAGGAGCTGCAGCAAGCAGCTGTTCGCGGAGCGCGGCGCTTGCCCGCTCTGCAACAACCTCATCGCGCAGGTGCTCCATATCTTCTGATGCTTCTCCTCCGATCGATCCTCTTCTGCTTCGGAGCTTCTGATTCTGCTTCTGCTTCTGCTGCTTCGGAGCTTCTGATTCTGCTTCTGCTTCTGCTGCTTCGGAGCTTCTGATTCTGCTTCGGAGCTTCTTCATCTGCCATCGCTGCGAGAGCTTCCATGGCTCCTGCTTCTCCATATATGCCTTCCTTCTGAGTGAGCTTCCTTCTTCCTCTGCCATCGCTGCGAGCTTCTTCTTCTCCTTTGCCGCCGTTGGTGTTTCGCTGCTGCTTCCTCCTCCTTCGCCGGAGCTATGGCGGAGCTGCTCTGCTCAGCTTCTTCCTCGCCATGGCTTCTTCTTCTTCCTTGCCGTCGTTCTTTCGCTTCTTCCTTCGCCATAGCTATGGATGGGGGAACGGAAGCTTCCTCCTGTTCTCCTTTCTCTCCTTCGTCGCCATAGCCATCGCCATCGCCATCCATCGGAGCTTCTTCTTCTGCAGCTTCCGAAAGAGAAGCCCTACATTCTTCTTCTTCCCCTTCCTGTTCTCCTTTCTCTCCTTCGTCGCCATAGCCATAGCCATAGCCATAGCCATCGCCATCGCCATCCATCGGAGCCTCTTCTCTTCTTCTGCAGCTTCCGGAAAGCCTCCTGTTGTCATCATCCCTCCGCTTGTCAACATCTCCCCACATACATGTAAGCTAGCTTCCCGGAGAGCTCTGATCTGTCTTTCTTTGCAAGCTGGTTTGATTCCACCATCGCCGGCCACGCCGATCGTTTCCAAGCGGCAACAGTTACCCTACATTCATTTGTTCCCTTCTGCTTTCTCCTTCTTCTCCTTCTTCAGAATCTGTGTTTCCGCAGCAAAGAAACGAGTCCGCCATGGAAGCTGTATGTAGTATCCACCGAGACGCCAAACGGCTGCATATACACAACACACATATGTATACATACATAAGCTCCTCGCAATCTCATCCCTGAGTTCTTTCATCGTCGTTTGTTGTGAACCATCGCCGATTCAAGCCGGCTATGGAGACGCGATCTTGTGGCTAAAGCATCTGCAGATCGCGCTTTTGCAGGCAGCTGAGAGGTAAATCCATCCATCTCTCGGACTTTTTGATCTTTGAGCTTTTTCAGGACGAAATTTCAGCAGGTGTGCTTTGAAGCTCAGAGATTCCTCATCTCTTCCAAACCTTGCTTAATGGAGCTTTGCCATAGCTCAGATCTCCCTCAAACCTTGCTTGTTCATAGAGCTTTGCCATACATAGCTCAGAGATCCCTCACCTCTTCCAAACCTTGCTTGTGGATAGAGCTTTGCCATACATAGCTCAGATCTCCCTCACCTCTTCCAAACCT
>JBBBWG010021111.1:114401-163491 GCA_037176905.1 Azolla pinnata
CTCTTCCAAACCTTGCTTGTTCATAGAGAGAGCTTTGCCATACATAGCTCAGATCTCCCTCACCTCTTCCAAACCTTGCTTAATTAATGGAGGTTTGTCATAGCTCGGATCTCCCTCACCTCTTCCAAACCTTGTTTAATGGAGGTTTGCCATAGCTCAGATCTCCCTCGTCTCTTGCTTCAGATTGAAGCATTCCTCATCTGTTCCAAACCTTGCCATAGCTCAAAAATCCCTCATCTCTTCCAAACCGCGCTTGAGCTTGCCTAGCTCCGACATTCCTTCATTTCATCTCTTCCAAACCGCGCTTGACCTTGCCATAGTCTAGTGGGAGGTCAGCATGCCATAGCCTACGACAGATTCCAAAGGAGATCGATCGATCACTGGTTCAAATCTTGTCTGCGACATTCAATCATTAGACCATAGCAGCTCATTGTCGATCGGATCAGCAATGGAAAGAGCAAGTGAAGCCTCCCCGAAATCTATCTGATCGAATCCAATCCAATCCAATCCAATCCATCCATCTATGTCTTCGCAATGGAGTTCAACGAGGCCTCGAGAACAACAAATCTATCGATCTATGCCGCGAATCACCAGCAGACACAAATCGGAAAATCGTTTCGCTTGGATCAGACCACCGCATTCTTGCATTCTCACAGAAAGCGTACAAAATCTGCATGCAACTGGCGCCAATGTACAAAAGGTAGCCTGCATTGTGGCATCGATTCTCATGATTGGCTGATCGGTCCTGATGGGGCTCTCCTTTCATTCGAAAACCAGATAGAGATATCGAGGGCACTTGATGCCATTAAACCACAGACAGGGAGATGTCGAGGGGCTTGATTCAAAGGACAGATATCGATGAATGCGATGCATTTGATAGACTCTCTCTTCTTGTAGATCTCGCCCCACCACAACCACGCATGTATCAATTCTGGTCATGCAGATCGAACAGTTTTGTCATGGGTCTGCTGATGATGATTAAGATCAGAGGAGACTAAAGAGAAAAGAATGGATTAATGTGTTCTTTCAGGCTGTTAAGCCCATGCGGATCCAACAGTTTTGTCATGGGTCTGCTAATGATGATTAAGATCAGAGGAGATTAAAGAGAAAAGAATGGATTAATGTGTTCCTTCAGGCTGTGGTCTGCTAATGATGATTAAGATCAGAGGAGATTAAAGAGAATAGAATGGATTAATGTGTTCCTTCAGGAGAAGATTAAAGAGAAAAGAATGGATTAATGTGTTCTTTCAGGCTGTTACGCCCATGCAAATCGAACAATTTTGTCATGGGTCTGCTAATGATGATTAAGATCAGAGGAGATTAAAGAGAAGGGTTTAGGGTTTAGCGTTCATATACGTAGCATACCGTATATGTACGGTATACATGCTTCGTATTTCAACAATCAATGTATTTCTACTAAAGAATGTATAAATACTTAGAATATACATCTGTTTTACAAATCTTACCACTGTTGTTTCCTCGTCGCCATTTGCGCTAATTACTCCATAATAATCTCGATTGCCTCTGATGTAATTAATTAGGTCATAATTAGGTCATCATCTCAATCGCTCGATGTAATTAGTGTCGATTATGTAATATACAGATGCAACATTCTCGGGAGAAGCTGCTCTGCTGTTGTCGATTTAACCGCTGGTTTGGATGGACCCTAATTGTAGCAATGCAGCATGATCGGTTGGGATTATGTTTTCGTTTACCAAATGTCCAAGTCTGACGACTTTCACTCGAGCTCGTTGTGCTTGAAAGGCTTGATTTCGCACGAAGATCAAACAAAAGATGGAAAAAAAACATCTTCAGCTTAGCATTTTCCTTCCATAATCACAACAACTGCCCTTTGTGACAAAAGCATGTAAGCGGGACTGGCTCCTCGTTCGGTCAATTGGAAAAATTAGTTAGCAATCTATTTAAATTAGGGGGAGATTAATCAGTTGGCGTGCCTGATATAATTACATATAGGGGGGCGATTGATCAAGATTATGGCTTGATTAGCACGAACATCGATTAGAGACAGATGTAGTAAGACAAGGCCTTCAATTTGTAGCTTTTAGCTTTAGCAGGCGTTAAAATGTAATTTATAATTTTGTTCGACGTTTCCTGGTAATTCTTCCTGTTTAACATGTAGTCGTTAAATACATTGAACTACGTCAAGTGGAAATTACAATGAATTAAACCTGCATATCACTAGAATTTGTTGTATCTAATTGTTTGACATTAGTATAGTTGTAAAACACTAAGCTAGAGAGATTTAAAATCAAGTTTTACTAATATTCCCCAAGTAAGTAGTAGCCCTACTAGAAATTGATTCTGATATTTATAAATTTGGCTTAAAAAGAACAAAAGCTCCAAACCGTAAAATACGCGTACAATACATGCAAGCCTTTCAAAATGTATTTTATTGATGAAATACGGACGACAGAGAGTCAGATTGGGTCTCTCACCGCTCGCCGATGTGTTTGTTGTTACTGTTTGTTCTTTTTAATTTCCTTGAATAAAACTCCTTCCATCGGTTATGGAATCGGCCAAGGAAACCGCTTCGATAATCTCGCCAAGTTCTTTTATACGGGATTATTCCCCCTTCCTCGGTGGCTTTTTCTACCTCTGTATATATGTAGCAGTGGCCACACGCAATGTATATGATTTACCCATTTGGATTATTGTAGCCATTCAGTACTAGTAATAACTAATGACATGGCAAATTCTGGGGAAAAAAAAGAGAGAGCTTAGTGCTGCATGCGGTAGATAAGCATAAAGGATCTTCTTCGTCACGAGCCGCCAGCTGAGCAAACAGAGAGAGAAAGAGAGCGAGAGAGTAAAGATTGGGATTTATCAGCAGCTGTCCGAAGGTTGTACGTGTCGTCGATTCATCACCACAACAAGGTAAAGGAAATGCATATACGATGCCATGTGCATCGGAAGGTGAGGGCTAGAGTTGTCAGTCAGTTCACCAGAATGCAGACGCACGAATCGAATTGAAGAATAGATGATAAGGGTATTTGAGAAATAGGCCAAAGGAAAAGGCTTGTTACAAATTACAACCTAACACTGTGAGAACAACTACAAACAGTCACAAATGGTTCTCCACCCTCTTACATGATGAACAAAAACAACGAGGGGATCAAAGTTCCATTTAACTTCTCCACGAAATATTATACGCCAAAGGCCGAGCCTTAACTTCTCAGCCCCGCTCACATTAGAGGAAGCTTCCCTTTTGTAAAGCACGCTGCACGATTCGACGATGATTTCCATTACCAAACAGCACGCAGTCGCCGGCGATTCACAGGTCGCAAAACGATCGCTCGATCGATCGATCCGATCGGTGCAAAGTCGCGTGAGTTACTCTGGTCACCGAACCAAAGGGGCCATTTCGCGATCAAAGCCGCGGAGAAGACCCAATCATGCATGCAGAGCGCGGATGCGCGATCTGGCTCGATCGCATGCATGCATGCATGCATGCCCGTGCACGGACACCATTAAGGTGATAGGCGAGAGAGGTTCCTTTCACTGCTGTCCTTCCCGATCTAAGGCAGTAGATGGCCAGAACATGGGGAGCCATGAATGACGCCGATCGATCGATCGCCAGAAAGACGGAGAAAGTAACCTTGCTAATCATGTGCTCATTCATTGCGCCCCATCGCGCACATGCACATGCACATGCACATCCACATGCACATGCATGCATCCTGGCACCGCACATGTCCACCCACATGCACATGCATGCATCCTGGCACCGCACATGTCCATCGCGTAAATGTGCATTTGCTTATGTTTGTATGTATGTACGTACGTACGTACGTATGCTAGCTCGCATGCATAGCATGCATATGCATTCGCATTCTGCACATGCACATGCATGTACATACATGCTCGTGCACATGCACGCATACATGAACCACACGTGCCGGTAAAAACACTAGATGTTTTACGTATGCAGCATGCGTGCACACACACACACACACGTACATGCATAACATAACGACGCACACAAGCATCCATGCATGCATGACATCTCGATGCATGCATGCGTAACATGAATGCATTCATGCACACACATGCATCCATGCATGCATGCATGCATGAACACACGTGCACGACAGCGGCATACACCCGCAATGGGTGCGTCGCATGCATCCCATACATGCGCGCACACATGCATCGAACACATACTTGCATGCGCGCATGCATGCACACATGACTCCGGTCATGATCCATGCACACATGCACACCTACACATGCACGCATGCATGCATGCACATATACATGCATGCACGCATGCACACATACATACATGCACGCATGCACACATACATACATGCACGCATGCAAACACACATGCATGCATGCATACAAGTTCTTCCTCCTCCTTACTTGCTCTTTGAGCTGACGATTGCTGGTGCCATTCGAGCGATTTCTCTGTTGATCTTCGCTCTGTGTGCTTGATTCACAGAGCTACGTTGGTAGAGGTGGATCTAGAGAAAGGGAAAGAGGTATAGAACACAGAGAGAGAGGGGGAGAGAGAGAGAGAGCGAGAGAAAGAACATGGCTGTAGAATCAGGTGCAGAGCAACAGCAGCATGGCATGAGCAGGGTAAACATGGAAGCTCGCTTGGCTTTTAAGAGCGGTGTCACGCGCTCGCTGCAATGGCGGCTCCGGCAGCTCGACGCCATCTCCACTCTCGTCACCAAACATGAATCCCAGCTCTGCCAGGCTGCCTTCACAGACCTCGGGAAATCCCCATTTGAAGTCTACAGTAACGAGGCATGTCTATCTATCTCCATCTCCAATCCCCACCTTCCAATGTCGAGTTTTGTTTGGATGCGTTGCTTTCGATCCCGTAGGAGAAAGAATTGTTTCCTATTTGCAACTGAGATGTTCTATGGGTTGGTGCCAGCTTGGCTTCATCCTGAATGCTTGCAAACTAATGAAGAAAAACCTGAAGAAATGGACAGGATCAACAAAGGTAATGCCTTTTTTCTGTTGTCATTTCGCACTGATGTGTGCAACGATCTCGCAATGTTGATGGTTTTTATCGGTGCATTAAAGTCACCAGTTCGTGCATTTTGAAAATCGTGTTCCTCCAACAATCACACTTGCATTGGTGTTTTTCCTATGCATTCGTATCTCCGACAATCATAAAATTGTGACTAGCGAATTGTTTGATGGATCAGCATCTCCAACAATCGCATTGTGATGGGCGATTGTTTGATGCATTACCATTTCTTGCAATTGCTTCAATTTGGAATTTTCTCAAGGCATTACCATCTCTGTGACAATCACATTGCGGCGGGGGTCTTTTTGATGCATTATCATCTCTGACAATCACATTTCGACTGGTGTTTTCTTGATGCATTATTATCTCTGATGATCTCATTATAGAAGCTGAAAGAATTTGGAATCATCGTAATGCAGGTTAAGTTGCCACTCATGTTTCAACCTTCAGCTTGTGAAATTGTAGCTGAGCCTCTCGGTGTAGTTTTGATCTTCTCAACTTGGAATTTCCCCATAAGTAAGAACAGTTATGCTGGTGTTTATGAAAGTATAGATATGCATCGATCAAATTTAGAGAGACGAGACAGAAAAACTACCTGCTGAAATATTGATCTTCATGAAACTCCATTTCAGAAACTTAATAAACAAGTTTCATTCAATCAGTATATCTTGTAAATGTGACCAAAAGTATCTTCAGAATGCTTATCACTTTCATAGTGAAAAATGCACCATATTGGAAAATTCTCGAACAACCAAAATTTTTCCAGAATGGATAATCGGAAGCTACCTACAGATCTATCTGATACTGTTTCTTTGTTTATTCCTCTCATAGTCTAATATCAGTATTTTGTATCACTTTTTCTCTTTCCCATCATAGTCTGCTAATGCTTAGAGATTGCTTTGACAAATGATGTTAACATACTCCTTGGCTGTAGTTGTCCTGTTAGATCTTGTAATGCGACCACTTGTAGGGGCCATAGCAGCCGAGCCCGTTAGATACTCAAGGAATGAGGATGATAGCAAAGGAAACGTGGTTTTTCTGAATGTTGTATTAGATCTCGCTATGGAACCGCTTGTGGGAGCTGTAGCAGCTGGGAATGCCGTCGTGCTGAAGCTCTCTGAAGTTGCACCTGCGGTGTCTGCTCTGCTGGCGAAGCTCATCCCCATATATATGGACAAACACGCAGTAAAGGTTGTGCAAGGTGATGCTGTGACGAATCAAGAACTATTGGAACAGAAATGGGACAAGATATTCTTTACAGGTTTGACCAATCAAGTGATCTGTTTCATTACAAAAGCAATGTTTCAGGGTGGAGTAGCCTTGTATGTGCTTGATAACAACAATGAACTTCAGCATTTCCTGTGAAGACATCCAGCGTTTATTCGTAGCAGCACTTAAGACTGGAAACATTGACGAAATTCTCAGCTTTATTTTGAGTAGTGAGGACATTGAAATCAAAATGCATATACTGAATGTATATCAAATGTCCTTAACATATATACAGACACATGTATTCTTCTTCAACTGTTTGTTAAAATATGAATCGATTGGCCCTTAACTGGAATAGAAATGTTTTGAGTTTTGCAGGGAGCTCCAAGGTAGGGAAGATTGTCATGTCAGCCGCTGCAAAACATCTCACTCCGGTTACACTAGAACTCGGGGGGAAGTGCCCTATCATCGTCGATCGGACCTCTGATTTGGAGGTGAATGCACTCATCCATCTGTATAAACAGTCAGGGCAAATTCAAATGAAGAGTTTCCACAAATTCTATGGTGTTCTCTTGTACCAATTAACATGTGGCATATTCTATATATATATATATATAATATTCTATTCTCCTTTTTTGCAAGCAGAGAAGAATATTTATTACGTTTTGATATAGTATATATGATTGTCAGGTTATGGGAAGGCGAATAACAATGGGAAAATGGGGTATCAATAGTGGTCAAGCATGTGTTGCTCCAGATTATGTTCTTATTGAGAAGGCATTTGCTCCGCGCCTGGTGAATTAATGAGCCTTTATTTTTTGCTTTGTTGTAATTTTATTTGTATTTTATCTATATGTGTTTCCCTTAGAACTGTTTTCTGCAAGCACACACAAAGATTTAGCCTCACGTTTTTACATATCGATTTGGAAGATCACTGCTCTTAAGAAGACGTTGAGGGATTTCTTCGGGAATGATCCAGAGGAGTCTTCAGATTTTACGAGAATCGTGAACAAAAGGCATTTCACTCGTCTCAGCAGCTATTTGCAGCCTCAGAATGTGATGGAAACTATATGCCATGGTGGTATTTGCAATGAAAAAACATTGTATGTGCACTGTTATGAATCAAAATGCCTTTTAACATTTCCTTTTCTCGTTTCCAGCTATTATTATTTCTTTTATACTGATTGCATACAGTAGCTGTCGAAATGTGTTTGCAGATATATAGAACCAACTATCCTAATAGATCCGCCTTTGGATTCTGACATCATGACAGAGGAAATATTTGGCCCTATACTTCCTATCATAACGGTATCTCCTTATAATCCTCCCAAGGATTTTTTCAACTCGATGATGCATCTTTCACATAACCTTTCTAGTCTGGACAAATTATTGAACGTATTATACAATAAATTTTTGTCCTGCAGGTTCCTACGGTTGGTGATGCAATCGACTTTGTGAACTCGAGGCCCAAACCTCTAGCTCTATACCTCTTCACAAATGACGAGATCGTGAAGACGAGAGTTAGGAGTGAAACCTCGACTGGATCCCTGGTCGTCAATGAAGTTTGCCTTCAAGTAAGTTACAACATGGTGTTCCAATGCTAAGGATCATTTACTTCAAATGTAGTAACCAGTGTATGTGCAATGAGCAAGTTCTGATGAGCATGAAAGCAAAGATAAGGTTTAGTAGTGGTACTTGTAGTAATCTAATGCAACGTTGGGTATGTGAAATATATGTAGTTTGGTCTTCAAATGATGCCATTTGGAGGCATCGGTGAGAGCGGACATGGAAAATATCACGGGAAGTGTAGTTTTGACACTTTTAGCCATATGAAGTCGGTGTTATCCAGACCCTTCACTAGAGATGTGCTGCTCCGCTATCCGCCCTTCACACCTGAGAAGCAATTGATCCTGAGGCATGTCGTTGACCTTAATTTGTTCCGTTTTCTCCTCAGTCTCCTCCTCCATTGCATCAGATTCAAATCAGATGAAAAAAGCGGTCCATCAAGTAAGGATTAGAAGGAAAATGCAGCTGCAAAAGGATGTTGTCAAGAAGCCCACCTGATCATAACCCTTACCTTACCCTAGTGCTACACCCTAACCTTTAATCCTATTTTTCTCGTGATGAATGGCATTTTTTCTTGCACACTTCATGAATGTAAAAATGTAATATTGCATTTGTGTATTTTATGTTTCTCTTGTCAAGGGTCATCCATTTGTTACTCGTGTAAGCTGCCATTCCAGCTATAACATACCATGCAACTACTGTCTCTGCAACAAGGTATGCTTTTTTTTTTCCAACACACCATCTATTTGGCAAAACTATCAAGGTCGAAGATTGAATGTAATACTTTGAGTTGTTAATTGTAAAATAAAGAGGCATGACTCTCGATGGATTACTTGGACAAAGCATATATGCAAATATATATGTATGGAGATGTGGAGATGCCAACTCTCAAAAATATACTTTCAACATAGTAAAGTGAAGTAAGCAACTTACTACTTTTAGCCAAGTTTGCTTTCAAGGTACTTACTCATGTTGATAAAGAACATGTTAATCCTGAATCACAGTAAAATAGTGAAATTACGGCATGCACTACAGCCTATTGTAGGGAGAATTTACTGGATGCATTTGTGAAACATGGCGTCTATCAATTGGATAATAAGATGCATACTATTTCAAAGCTTCATTTGAGGGTATATGGTATTCGTTCATGGATCATTTGAAATGTTTCTGTTAATTCAAATTGTTTACTATCGACGGTTACATTATGTTTGTGCTTTCCTAAGTGTTAACACAATCAATAGGGGTGGAAAGATTCTTTTCGGTGTGAATTTGCATCAGGCTATGTATTCAATGGAAGAGCCTCCTCTAGCAGACAGGCATCCATGACATATTGATGATATGTTGGAAAGTAGAGCGTATCTTTTTATTCTCTGCTTGGAATTAAAAACTGAAAAGCCTATGATGGCTAAAGGGAGATTAGATCAGTAATGCAAGATAAAAGATACACCAATCGTGCTTTATGGAATGGATATCTTTCCAGTGTAGATTTCAGATTGATTTTGATCTATGGGACTAATTTCAATAACTTCCAGGTTATCTTTTCAGTGTAGATTTCAGACTGATTTTGATCTATGGAACTAATTTCAATAACTTCCAGGTTATCTTTTCAGTGTAGACTGTAGATTGCTTTTGATCTATGGGGCCAATTTCGTTTTCAATCTGTTGGACCAATCTCATTAACTTTTTAAGGTATCTTTTCAGTGCAGATTGTAGACTGATTTTGAGCTATGGGTCCAATCTTCAATTTCAATACTGTCAGACCAATCTCAATAATATCTTTTCAGTGCATAGTGTAGATTGATTTTGAGCAGGGGAGCCAATTTCAATGTGAAAAATCTTCGGGACCAAATTTCATTTACAACTTTCTGGATATCTTTTCAATGTATATTGTAGAATGATTTTGAACCAATGGGGCCAATTTCATAAAACTTTTGGTATATCTTTTCAATGTATATCATGTACATTGATCTACATTTGGAATGGCTTGTTGGTCCGTTCTCTTCGAATCGGCTTATTTGGGTTTTCCTTCTCCTCGGAAAACAATTTACTAGTCCTGACTCCTACGATAGCATTGGCTTTGCGAGCTTTGACGAATCTGTGGAGCTTACGATTTAATAATTAGACAAGTTAATTTGTACGATTAGACGCGATCTGGGATGGTTTAATGTATCGCACAGCAGGCTAGGACCCATCATTCGAGTCGATTTGGTGTGTGGTCCGACGAGATTAGCGATGAATCAAGCTGCGATTCAAGCTTGATTCGAGAAAGCTTGTGCATCAGTTTTGTTCGAAGCTTTTTCTGATGAATTTTTTGGTTCGGCTCGAGACAAAACTTTCCTTGCTCTGATTTGAGAAAGCTTTTTTTAAGCTGAATCTGCTTCGGTCCAAGAGATAGCAAAGTCCGAATGAGTCTATTCTAGTCCAAAGAGAAGCTACACAAATGAATCAGATGTAGTCCGAGAAAGGTTTCGAAGGAGTCGCCCTGATTCGAGAAACGTTTGAGTCCAATGATTCGCGCTAAATCCGAGAAAGGTTTCTGTCAAACAAATCGCTCCGATTCTGGAAAGGTTTCAAATGAATCAGTTTGATTCAAGCGAGCTTTTGCAGATGATTTGTCCCGAATCTGGGATGAGCGGTCTAGATGAATTGCTTGGCTTGTCTTTTGTTTATATAAGAAAAAATTAATTAAGGTTTTTTAGTTGGGAAGTTTACTGAAAAAGCCTAACAAAATTATAAATTACAGTTCAACGACTACTCAAACTAAAAAATTACAAATTAGCGCCTGGCCCCAGATGTTAAGGGCCAACTCAATCAATTGATTAACACTCGATAAATCAATTGTGAGCTCAATTAACATGAAATTAATCAATTGATTAACGCATCAATCAGTTAGTTAGATTCATAAATTACTAACTTTTGTTAATAGAATATAGCAAGGGACAAAAGTATAAACTACATTTAAACGTCGGCCAAAACTAGAAATCACAAATTAACGTCTAGTTTGAAAAATCAACACTCGATTGATTGATTAACACCATATCAATCAATTGCGAGCTCAACTGATATCAAATTTAACTGATCGATTAACGCTCAATTACTTGATTGACATTAAATTAACGTGTGAATAAACTAATTAGATTAAAAGATTGCCGACTCAGCCGATCGAACTGAGTAAGGGAGTCGATCAAGATGAATTAGTGGGAAGGGATTAGGAATAAAAATCAATACTAGCGGGATTAATTGGGCGTTAAACATTCAGTTTAAAATTTGGCAAGGCGTTTATTAAAAATTTCCCCGGATAAAAAATGGATTTAAAAAAATAGGAGAATGATTAGTGACTTAATTACTTACTTAATTACTTACTTAATTACTTAATTAGCGATGGCGATGGCGATGGCGATGGCGACGGAGATGGAGGTGGAGAAGGAGATGGCGATGGCGATGGCGATGGCGATGGTGAAGCAGACGAAGAAGAGGAAGCGGATGGCTCCGAAGAACAAGAAGAAGAAGAAAAGGATGAAGAAGCAGGCGAGGAAGCAGCTCTGCATCCTCTCTTCTCTCTACCCTCCCCATCGCATTCTCACCCTCAAGGACCTCCTCGCCGCTCTCCTTCTTCCCGGCTTCCCGTCGCCCGAGTCGACGCAAGCGTGGCTTCTCCGCAAGGATGACTCTCCGGAATATGCCTCCCTGCTCCACCACGGCTATGGAATTCTTTCCGACTCTGCTCCTGCCATCGGTCTGCCTTCCTTGGAGCAGAAATGGACTCATCAAGAGGTATTCATCTCCACATTCAGCTAGCGCGCATTCTTCTCGAAGGAAGGGAAGTAAAAGGCACATGTCGTTCCTATTGCTACATTGCTCGTTTCCTTTTGCCCTTCTTCTTTCTGTGAACTAAACCGAATGAATCAACAGTATCACGGTCATTTCACTGACCACGTTATCCCCATTCCTATCATGATTTGGTCGTCCATTCACATCACGAGTGCTTTGTAAACTCGGGAGTATATTACGGTTAGGAGTAAAGGTTGAGAACGCACTAAAATCTGCATTTTGGAAGTCAAAGTTTTTTATTTACGATTAGAGAAACCCAAATCAAGTTTAAGGTGCGAGTGAAGCGTTTAAATAGTACAGCTTTAGCATAAATCTTTCAAGTTGTCTCATTCTGCCTGCTCCATTTCTAGGAGAAGGGTCCTTAGTTGTAGATTGTCAACTTTTAATAGATTAATCATACCAACAATGTTGGACTACTTGGCATTCGCATATTCTTTCCTTATCATTTGTTGCTGCTCTTGACTGGGTAGTACCTTTATCTCACGACTGCAGGTTATAGAAAGAGCGATACAAATACAATTTCGTCAAGGGAATAATACCTCTAATGTATTATGTTTCGGGTTTCAGCAGGTGATCACAGTTTTTATTTCGTAAGCCTAAATCATGTTTTGTTGTTCTACTTTCTTTCACGTTAAAATCACTTGCAGCCTCGGCCAAGGTCAATTATGGAGATGGAGAGGGTCAGACCCACTGGCCTTGCTTGTATTTCATATAGTGCTGCAATTGCAATCCTGAACTCGGAAGTATGGAGCAAAGTTCATTCTAGGGTAAAATTTTACAGCTATATTCTGGTTATACAGCTATATTCTGCTATATTCTGGTTATGCTCTTTCCTTTCTTAGTTGACACAGATTCTAATATTCAGTGATTATATAGATTATTTCAACGGTGCTATAGCAGCCTCACCATACAATTAACTGGAGGAACACTACTAGTTTTTTATCTTTATTTCATTTCTTTGCTAGGACACAAAACACGTCTTGTACCAAATGTGAACTATTTGGAAGCATTAGAGGTTTGGAAGGGTTTTGGACATCGCGAAGGAGGTCTTTATATCCTTTTTTGTATAATGATGCAGGTTGGTGACTCCATCATGCTTTATCTTCTAATGCATGCAGACTTGTTTCATCCTCTTCCTCGGAGATGTTTTGCACAAGTTGCAGGCACTTCAGTACTCTTGGCTAATGAACATTTTATTGAATCGTTCAATTCGAATGTGAAGGGGAGTTTGAGAAGAAAGAAATGGATTGATACTCAACAAAATAAAATAGGTGAAGTGGAAACATTGTTTTGGTATAAAGATTATTTACAGAGATAGACCTAGCCACTTGTTTGATGCTAAAACACATGGAGCATAGTAGATATATGATAAGTTTGATATCAAGTATGAATTTCATGAATATAAATTACAGCTGCTTAATAAAATAGGTACAAATTGTATGATGAACATTGTCAAGATGTGGTTGGTGTTTGGTAATGATATGTATGGACTGCAATTCAGACCCAGTGATGCACATTTGATATCATATGATTTTAAGTGAAGTGTTCTTGCACTCATTGCCTTGGGATAAACTTACACAAGCGGGAAACAATGTGATTCCTAAGTTTACCAACATTAGTGCTACAAATAGTGCAGATCTCATTATTAATTTAGGAGAAGCTTTGTAACATAAATTTTCCATGAATTTGCTTATTGAGTTGTATGATTCAGTTAGTATAGCTCGGTCTGGTTTGATTGTCTTATTTATATTTATTCGCCTTGTATTGTTGGTAGTCCCACAGCAGATGTCAGTCAATCTAAGATATCTCCAGAAAAGGATTATGGAGGTAACACGAAAATCTGAGATGCATTTATTTCCTTATAAGCTGTCTTCCCACTACTCTTCAGAAATATTCACCTTCCATAATATTATTGGAATATTAGATTCCTTTTGGCACTACAATTTTCTTTGCAGAACAGACTTCCTGTTGATTTTTCTTGTATTAGTTAACAAGCTTTTAGATTATAGTATCAGTAATCGAATATTATAATTTTACCTTTGCAATCCATCCGTACATTTTATATTTTTTCAGAAATATTGCTTATTTTGTATGGGAAGAAAACTCCTTGCTGGTAGTTTTAACACAGCTCTTGAATGTTTACATGTCATGTGCTCAGATATCTCAATTGTGCAAAATATATCGCAACAAAAGCTTCAGGATGTCGAATTACCTTCATGTTCCTGTACCAATGTTCAGATGAACATGAAAAATGAACAAACTGGTGCTAAAAGATCTGCAGGCATAACAATTTCTGAATCTTCAAAAAATCTTGTGGGGCCCTGTAGCTGGCAGCATATCCATGATGCTGTTCTGGCAAGCTCAGCAATTGTAAACCGAGCTGTTAAAGAATGTTCAAATGAGACAATGACTTCTAAATCATCCAAAAAGCGTTCAAGACCTTCTAGCTGGCAGCGCCGCAAAATGAGGAGAAATGCCAATCAAGATGTTATCATAGCTAGTTCAGGAATGGACACTGTAGAATGTGCAAATGACATTAATGAAGCAGGCACATCTAGCAACTGCTCCAATGCTGCTATGTCAATTCCTTTATGTAAGGGACATAGTGCAAAAACATGCTCTTTCTCAAATACCATCAAAGGAAAAGTTTTAGAGACTGTAGTACCTGTGGTGGCCAGAGCTGCAAAATTTCCAAGACGTGACCATGTTTTGAGTAGAATTAAGACATGTTTCAATTCAAGCCTCATTTCATCCAATGGTATGAATCTGTCAGTGCATGAGGAACCCTTACCAAACAGTGCGAATCAGGATCGAACCAGAAAAGACAATGAAGGGATTGTGGCTGAAAGACAGAATCCCCTATTGTCAAAGACAACTCCAAAAGCTCTGCCAGTGCCTAAACCCCAGGTTTGTTGTTTCTGAATCTGCACAAAAATATTACTCTGTAAAACTCTGATCATGGTTATCGCTCCTGTTTCTATGGTCATGTTTTGCCTTGCCTGCATTTGTATTCAGCTTACATTATGCAGGTGTGCCGACTAATAGAATTCGTGATTAGAATCAGGATATCTAATTTGATATATCTACTTATATTTCTAAATTTGCGCGTCTACTCTTTTAAAATGCATATAATAGATACGATCTGTAATAGCCACGATACTGCAATCATGTATAAATTTGAGTGCCCCTGGAAAAGGATGCCTAAAGTTATCTGGAATGAAAAAATTAACCTAAACCTGTGATGCATTGAGTAAGATTCATGCAGATAACCATCTAACTGAAGTCCGTTATGCTATTTGGCATTTGAGCTAACTATGTAATCTCACCACATCGAAAAGGCCATTTGTTTCTTTCAGGAAAATATCATTGAAACACTGTAGACTTTGTAAGAATAGATAGGAATCTTGAAATATAATTATGCTTATATAGAAGATTAGCAACAGGGGTCAGGAATGGGAGGAAAGGTGATTGATCGTGCAAGAATGTTTTATAAAGCCAAATTTCCACGCCATGCAGGACTGCCAAAGAACCGTATCCTGTCCATTCTATTCATTGTTTCTTGTTAGTTAATAGCATTTTTCTGATCAAAGCTTAGCATTCTGTCTTATCTTATGCATGGCAATATAAATCAAGGGACCGTTTCAACTAGTGAACCATCATCTATCTCAAACAATAGACCTATTTCTTTATTCTTTTTATATTCTATGATGAAGTGTATATTCTTCTAACATCTCTACACCCGTAAATTTGTATGTACACTAGGAGGTTAGAGAACTTGTTATCCGAATAATGAATTTCCTTTTGTTGCAACAGGCAGATACTTTTGTAATATCGTGGATCCTTAACCAGAGGTGTAGATATATTATGCAAGCTGAAATGCACATATAATGATGCAAGAGTCCTATTTAAGGACATCTTTGGACTGCAAAGTGCATGCAGTCTAAATGATTTTGGAAATTGTGGTTGTGTGTCTTCTAAGAAGTAAGTCTGTTAAAAAGTAAGCTCATTATCTGTTATGTTGTATGATAGCCACAATATTCAAAATTTCCTCCAGCTGTCGGATTGTAGTGGAATGCTTGAATCTTATTTGCGTTCTGCTATTGGTACTTGAATCTTTACTAATATGTGGATATTTTGGATTCAGTGGAAACTTAAAACATTCTTATTTCTGCTTTTCTTGTTGGGTGATTGCTGCTTGTATATAAAATGCTTTTTATAGAGTTTTTGTCTTTCATTCAAATGTAACCTAAAAATTTATCATGCTTTTGTGCAACTTGATTTTACGACTGACCTGTGAAAGTATAATTTTTTCTTGCCATGTCTAGCTACCAAGACTCGATGTGCCGCTTACTTAAGAAGCTGATCTCAAACGCCAAACGTTGTCAATATGCTTGTCTTCTTGAGCGACATTGCCCTGCAATACATGTCAAAGCATCTCATTTGCCCAAGAAACGCAAGGTGCATAAGTCTTGTTGTTTTCCTCTGTATATGGTTGCACTTAATGGGTTCATGTTATGGTTTTAATCACACAGTGGATGTACTGTAGATGACCACTTTGAATCATTCAGAATGTTCAGCCACTCAAAACATTAAGTCGTGCAATACTTCAATCTGTGGTGAGGTTTTCTGGGAAAACAGAAATTGTGCAACTTTCTCTATTCCAAATCTTCCAGCATGTTGACATTTTATATGTGTATCAGGGAATGCCAATGAGAAGACCGTTTCATCTGAAACAAACCTCTCCGAGCTTTTTTCTAGTCACAGTCAGGTTGTGGCATTCCTATGGGCTGTTTGTAGAAGAGTTATACCTGTCGAACTTCTTGGCTCAAAAGCTAACTGGAGACAATTGCGAAAAAACATCTATGATTTTGTCCATCTCCGGAGATACGAATGCTGTACTCTGCAGCAATGCATGTTTAAGCTCAAACTTTCAGGTTATCTCTGGTGTCAAGGAAAGAGCTTTGCAGGTTGCAAAACCATATTCACATCGGCTGCTGAAGGTAAAGGTACTGAAAAATAATAGGATATTCTTGTTTCACAATCTCATTTTTATCTTCCAAAGGTATTTTTTATCTTCCAAAGGGATATAGAATATCACTGATAGTGCAACATCATTAAAGCTATTGTGACTGTTTTATGCTTGCAGCATACAAGAATGTGCCAGCAGAAGGAGTGCTTAATGATGGAAGAGCTTTGCCATCAGGAATCTGTGCATTCACTGGGTCTTTTATACACTGTAATAAGAAAAATTTCAATTCGTTAAGGTTGGGGAGGAGTATGTTAGAAGAGTGGATAGAATGGTTGTTCTCCAGGTTACTAATCCCATTGCTCCAGGCTCATTTTTATATAACAGAAAGCGAAAAGTACAGACAAAATGTGCTCTTCTATAGAAAATGTGTATGGGCGAAGATGAAAAATGCTGCTCTCACCGAGATTCTGAAGTCTAACTTTACAAGACTGAGCACCAAATCCACTGTCAAATTGCTGAAGGATAGAACTCTAGGGTACTCAAGAGCTCGTCTACTTCCAAAGAAGTCAGGAATGCGACTGATTGCAAACTTGGGTAGTTATTCTGTGTTGCCAGCCCCATCTTCACACGATAAGGAGATGAGAAGAACTTCAAGGAAAAGCCAGCTATTAAATGAGAATGAAAAGCTTGGAAAAAATTCAATGATGGCTGTGGATAAAAAATTGGCAACAGTTCAGGATGGTGCAAAGCTTAACACATTCCACTCCAAACTAGTTTTCAAGCCCATCAATATTGTTTTACGGGATATTCATTATTGCCTCAAGTTTGAGCAAGAAATTCATAGTGAAAAGCTTGGGTATTCTGTTTTTGATTATAATGACATCTACCTCAAGCTTGTACCATTCGTTGTAGGCTTTAAAGAAAGCCCAAAAGGCGCCTCTCAATTATATCTAGTTGTATGCGACATCCTTAAAGCATATGACACAATCAAGCAGGACAAACTGATTGATATCCTGGGGGATTTCATTCAAGAACCAGAATATAGTGTGAGACGCTATAGCTATGTATCACAAAGCTCAAAACTTCTGGCCCCACCATCAATTAAGCCCATAAAGGTTCAGCGTGAGAGATCTGCAATGCCGACAGTAAAAAGCATAGATTTCCTGGAAGATTTCATACAAAAGGCTGGAAAGCATGTTAATGCTGTTTGTGTTGATCAGGTAGGTAGCGATACTTACTTATCCTGAGTTCTAAATTTCTTCTTGACTTAGGGGTTTAGCTAAGGTTTCATATTTTCTGTTTCAGGCCCACAGTACTAACCTGAAAGAAAACTACGTCAAACACATACTTCAAGAGCATATATTGAGGAATGTGGTGCAGATAGGAGACCACTTCTATCTCCAAGTAGTAGGGATTCCACAAGGAAGCATACTCTCTTCCTTGTTTTGCTCGTTATACTTTGGACATCTAGAAAGGTATAGGTTAACATTACCTTTACAACTGAATCAAAACAGATCACTCCCACCAAGTCACAAAAGAGAATGTTCTGCCATCAAAACCACCAAGTCTACCAAACAACTCACTGGAAGTAATGTTCTCCCAAGATCTTGTATTGGAGCAGAGGGACCACAAAATGTTCTTCTGAGATTGGTTGATGATTTCTTGTTTATCTCTGATTCTCAAGAGAATGCAATAGACTTTGCCATAAAAATGCACAAGGGATTTCTTGAGTATAATTGTGTGGCAAATAGGCGTAAAACAGCATTAAGCTTTGATGGAAATATTGGAGGATCCCAGTTGAAAATGAATGTTTATAGAACAGAAGATGGGGCTTGCTATATGCGGTGGAGTGGACTCCTCATTAATTGCAACACGCTTGAGGTTCAAGCTGATTACACCAGGTCTGATGCTCCATTAGATAATTTAAGAATCTCAATTTCAGCTTATACAGTGTATGTAGCGTTCAAATAAGCGCATATGACATATCATTTGAAACTTTTTTGTTACTATCTCCTCTGCAATTACAAGGGTAATGTTATAATGAATTTTATTTCCGAATTCAGCAAGGTCTTTGCTGTAATTTAAACTTCCATTGCGAATAATGAATTGCATAGGTATGCGGGTGTAAAACTACAATCAACGTTGACAGTATGGAGGAAAAAAAGTCAAGGGTACCACCTCTTGATAAAGCTGTGCCAGTTTATGCGACCTAAATGCCATCCTATATTCTACGATAACAACATTAACTCACCAGCAACGGTTTTTCTCAATGCATATCAGGCATTTCTTTTGTGTGCAATGAAATTTCATGCATACAACCGTTCACTTCCCTGCAATGGAAAGTGCAATCCTGAATTTGGGTTTAAAGCTGTCAAGAGAACTGTCAGGTAAATCTTTAGTATTGTTTACATAATTTTCATTTTTCCTTTTCATCTTATGGATGTACTTCATGTCTTGGGTTAACAATATTAGTCCACTTCAGAAAACTGCCTCCTGCTGAATATAGGTGAATCTCCCTCTCATGCATGCACATAGATTGATGCTGTCTAAATTTCTCTCATGTTTGTATGTCATAAAGCATATCATGCTACACTCCATCAATGGCCAAAACCAAGAGACTAATCCATGTAGAGATAGATTTGTCGTGCATACCTTCATTACAGATAACATCCGTTAATAATGGAGCAAGATTCTATTGTTAAACATTTTATTGCACCAAGTATCCAAAGAACCTCATTAATCCACAGTTTAACAGACCACGACTCATGCTCCAGACTCTACAACAATCTCCTACGTTTCTTGCATAGCACAAAACAGAATAATTTCTTGTATAGAATCGTGTTGCAACCTTTTTTTTTTGTATTGTAACATGTTAACTATCTTATGGCATACTCATCTTGTGACTTTCGTATTATTAGGTACATGTATTCTCTTTTAGAGCATCGGACGAAAAAGATTTCAAGCTCATCTCAAGTCAAGCCCATTGTCAGAGTGCACTCAGAGGAATTGGAGTGGCTTGCGTTATGTGCTTTTCATAGAGCGCTGGTGCGGAAGCAATCTCGATATAAGGATCTACTCCGCCTCATTGAAGAAAGACTTGAGGCTCGTCAATATTCCAGGTTCCGGTCATCACCTGCGATGGTTTCTGCATTAGATGCTCGACGATCCTCGATGTTCAAATATATCATTTACTAGCAACTCTTTGGGTCGGTACAAAATTCTTGCAGCCAGAATTTTTTATATATTTTCTTTATTGTTTGTTTGGTGTAAATATATGTATATGCACACCAGTGTGGCTCAATTTTCCAGTGGAAAAAACTTCAGTGTTAATGATTACATGTTATAGGTTGGAACAGTCATGGTATGCTCCATACTGTGATTACCTCTTATCTGTTGGCAATCACACAAATCACTCATTAGAATGTTATTATGCAAATTTAACACAAAACCTATGTCTTTTTTTATCAGGTACTACTGAATGGAGGATTTGTGGGTGGTGTTGGGCAGCATGTATTTTCATCGAACATAATGCTATGGTGGGATCTCAATTAAATCAATGCAGTGCTCTTGACAAAAAGCGATAATGTGTTGATATGATGTTCTTCAGTGAGGCCTTTGGTACCACTCTAAGAAAAGAATTTATGATCTTTGCTTGAATTCGTGAAATCTATCAAGTCTACACAATATGGTCTCCTCCACCACCCATCGATCAAATTTTGCTGCAAATCAACTGCTAATGACTCCATACAGGGAATGCGTTTCCCTCCTCCAGTCTGCATCAAACCGGTTCTAAAAACAGATAGGTGGAGCCCCTTAAGATGTATATGAAGAACAGAGATATGGAACACGATGCATTGTAAATACCAACTTCTAATGAAAGATCTTTGAGATGGTTTTGACATCATACATACTTATCGTTTTAGTGTGATACCCATATGTACACAATTCTGTGGCATCTTCCTAAGAGATACACAATTGGAGATATAACCAAAAACCAGACTTGAAATATATACATATAGAACAGAGATACGGAGACACGTGATGCATTCAACAAAAGCATGAAATCCCTGTTCCATGTAATATACTAGAGAAGAGCTTTTGAGACGGTTTTGGCATAATATTGGATGGAGATAAATTCCACCTACATTGCATTGTTTCATTTTGTGATTATTCCCATTTTATACACAATTCTATGCATAGCATCTGACAAAGAGATGCACAATCGGAGGTAACATTCCAACCGTCGTTCTTCCAGAGACACGTGATGCACTCAACATCGCGTAGGCACATGAAAATCCTGTTCCATGTAAAATACTAGAGAAGTTTGAGATTGGATATATATAATGTTCCACCTACACTGTTTTATTTTGTGACATAACCCATCATCATATATACATATATACACAATTCTATGGTATCTGACAAAAGAGAGACACAATTGGAGAGTTTTAACATTTCAAGCGTTGTTTTGTGGCAAAATTTAAAACCACACACTGTGATAGATTTTTTGACTCGGGGACAAAAGCGAAGAAAACAGGCTCAGATCAGACCAGACTTCTCAGCGGTGACCCTGTTCCAAGCACCATATTCACCTCCTTCAGCTGCACCACCATGCCTTTCCCCGTCTCTCGCCAGGCATCTGCTGCCCGATGTCTTCCCTCGTGGTAGTGCGGTTGCAGGCGTTGATCTTCTTCGCGGTCGCTTGCCAGCGCATGCGTCGATATGTCATACTTCCTGTCGCGCTTCTTCACCAGTTCTTCGTCGATCTGGCCCATGGGCACTTCTTGGGGCGACATCATCAGCGCAGGGACTCCTAATGGAAGCGTATCACCTGCACATTGCCCAACAAAATCATTCCCCCAACTCTCAAAATCCGCTAACGCAGATCACGTGCCTGATTATTTACAAGTGCACTTACAAATCTAGTTTACTTGCACGCGGGCAACAAATCTAATTTACTTGCGCGACGGAAACAAAATCTCATTACAAGCGCACTTACAAATCTAATTCTCTCTTCACTCTTGCACTTACAGATCTTGCAGTTGCAGATTATTGGAGAAAAACAATCTGTTCTACATGTAATGCTGGAAAAGGTGTTAATTCATTACCCCTAATCTTCACTCTTGCACTTACAGATCTTGCAGTTGCAGATTATTGGAGAAAAACAATCCGTTCTACATGTAATGCTGGAAAAGGTGTTAATTCCTTACCCCTATCAAATTGCCACGTACACCAGAACTTTCCATAAGTATTCACCAATCGCTTGAGCTCTTGTTTTTGTATCAGCTCGGGCACGCCTGGATTCACCCAGAGCCCTGCTCTGATCTAAATTATTTCACATTTCCAACGATCACTACCGGTGGAACAGACAGTATTATGACAACGGACTAGCGATGGAACACCTAAGTATTTACAATGTAACATCACCTCGTAAGAATGAGAATGCCATAGCTTCTGCTCCTCAGGTGGAAGTGCGACAAACAGACGTTCTGAAATGATGTACTCCACACCTGCATATATTGAAAGAAACCACATCTTGGAAACACACGATATCAGAGAAAAATCACAGAATTCTGTCCTGCGCAAGAGTTCAGATGCTTGATTAACATATGCATGCAAACAAAATGGAGCCATTACACATGGAAGAGACTACGCTAGAACCCAACATTATGCATCAGAACCCACAACATATTTGGCATGTTCCAACATCTAGGGCTAGAAAAACCAAGATTAAACATCAAAATCCACAGCCCATTTGACATGGTTACACACGAGGCCTTGGAAGGCTAGTACAAGCAAAACCATAGAACTTTCATACCTATGAGCCGCGCATCATATTGATCAGAATCGAACACGGCACACTGCAGGAAGTCTTCGTTTAATCGTGAAGCATAGTGATGGGTCTCGATTTTGCGGCTCATGTCATGAGAAAACAAAGCCCACGTACATACATGCTGAAAATGGACCAGAAAAGAGAAAAAGAGAGGTTGAGGGAAGGAGGAGAGAATCCAACCAGATGAAGTACAGTAAAACAAGTTTCAGAAATCCCAATGGAAAGAAAGACTAGACATCAGAAGGGAACCCAGAAAACCTTTAAATAAACCCCTCGACTAAATAAGCCCCTCGACTAGGGCAGCAGATTTTGAGTGCTCGGAATGGAGGAAATTCCAGATGATCAGCATTACTAGGTAATGGACAATACAGTCGAACGAACAAGCAGTCAGTTGATTAGGAATGGAGGGAATTCCAGAAGATGATCAGCATTGGGACACTTCACTAGCTAATGCACAATACAGTCCAATGAACAAACTGTTGGTTGAGATTTCGAGGAAAGGAGGGAACCTGCTGGAACTGTTTGACAGGGGTCAGCGATTGTAGCAGTTTGGCCGATTTGTCGAGAACGGCGGAAGAGAAAGAGACAGGTTCCCCGGGTACATCGTGTGGGTGTGACGGGGCCAGCTTCCCACCTCCAGGAACCTCATCACTGGACGCCATAGCTGTGTATGTATATATGCAACAACAACAACAACAAACAAGCCTCTAAGAGCTTCTTTCCTGAGCTTCTTGTGTATATCTTGCAGACTGTGAGCTCCTGTGTGGATCTTTTGCTAGCAAGCAGACTCCAACACAACACAGCTGACTGGAGGCAGAAGCAGAATTTCTCTAGTGCTGAGGGAAGGGAAACAGCAACTCAAAATATAGCTCTCTTGATGGATTCAATCACCAGCACACTCCAACACAGCTGCTGACTGGAGGATTTCTCTTGTGCTGAGGGAAGAGAATCAGCACTCAAAATAGACTATATATCTTTCTCCATGGATTCATCACCACCATCATCATGTATATACTTGTTGGATTCCTCCCAGGTGTACAGTACAGCATGCTTGTTCCAGAGCTTTCCTTATCCTTCCCACCCACAGTTGTCCACTACACATTCTGAGCTTTTTGCATGCCATGGCTATTCTTCCTCCACGTGACAAAAAGAATATGTATCAAATTAGAAGGAGCTCAAATTCCAGAATCTGGCAGGAAACAGGTTAGGGTTTCAAAAGTTTGGATCCTGGTGTACAACAACACGGCATGCTCTTCCAGAGCTTTCCTTCCCCATCCACAGTTGTCCACTGCATATTCTGAGCTTCTTTTGCATCAAATTAGATGGAGCACATTTCTCAAAGTTCAGAATTTGGCAGGAAGCACAATGCTCCCTGTTCTAGGGTTAGGGTTTAGAAGTCTGGATCCTGTGTACAACACAACACAGCATGCTCTGGAAGTACAACACAGCATGCTCTTCCACAGCTTTCCACAGTTGTTCCACTGCATATTCTGAGCTTTTTGCATCAAATCAGAAGGATCGTATTTCCAATGCCCCCTGTTTTAGGGCTAGAGTTTAGAAGTTTGGATCCTGTGTACAACAACGCAGCATGCTCTTCCAGAGCTTTCCTTCCCGTCTCACAGTTGTCCACTGCGCACTCTGAGCGTTTTGCATCAAATTAGAACACAATGCCCCCTGTTTTAGGGTTAGGGTTTAGCAGCTTGGATCCTGTGTGCAACACAGCATGCTCCTCCAGAGCTTTCCTTCCCATCCGCACAGCATATTCTGAGCTTTTTGCATCAAATTAGAAGAACATTTCCTCAAAAAGTCCAGAATTTGGCAGGAAGCACAATGCCCCCTGGTTTAGGGTTAGGGTTTAGAAGCTTGGATCCACGTGAGCTTAGGGTTTTCGGGCCATCGCATCGCACACAGCTTCAAAGACCCGGGTTTATGCACAATAATCTTCAGCTTCTGCACCTAGCAGAGATCCAATAGTAAGTTACCAAAATTCTGTTCATAGAATGATTCTTTTGTGTACATTTCTGCGTTTCAGAAGAACTCTGTTGTAACAGCCAAACTTCATCAACAAAGATTCATTGCTCTAGCCACTCTAGCAGCAACATGATGATGTGATAAATACCCTTCCGATCAAACTTAACATAGCAATGTCGGAAGAATCGTGCAACAAATACTAACCCCAAATGTAAAAAAAGAAAAAGAGGAGGATCTACTCTCGAAGATATGTAATACATGTGTAGTTAGAAAAGGATATGAGATCACAACATTATACCATATACTTCATTCACTCGGACAGATTAACATTTAAGATGATGGGTCACAAAACCCTAAACTGTCCCCCACTGTTACATAAAAGCCATGGGAAACCACCCTCTCCATGTCATATTGCCCATCCCTTTTTCCATGATATAGATCTCTTAAAACATCTACAATGCTATCTTGGAGTGCAGAAGTAGCGAAGCAGCTAAACCTTTAGTATATGGAGCAAAGGACACCAAAAAATTGCAATAAAGCAAAGGAGGAGACCAAGTCATTATCACCACAATGTGTGCAAAAACACCATCTCTGTTTTTTTGGAATAAGAAGCCGTTTCCCCGATCCCATGCCATTCATCGCACTTGAATTATACCAGCAGCCATCAGCTTCTGAAGTTTTGACATAACCATCGGATTCTTCGTGTGCTCTTGTGCAGCTCGAGGGTTCTCTTGGAAATCAGTCAAAACCTGTTGGGAAGTTAAAGAAAACAAACATAATCATTACCATGCAGAGTCCGATACAGATATATAAAACCTCAGCAATGGTTCACAATTGATGGTTGATGAAAACATTCAGAAGAAACTTTTAATAAGGAGAACTTGAATTGCGATAAACTTCAACAGAAAACTATGCACAGGTTTGGACTACAAGATCCCTACACATTTTGTATTGACATCTACCTGGCGCATGACAGGATCAGATAGTATGCTTTGTATCTCTGGATCTTGCATAGCTTTTGCCTGATGTATGCATAAATTACCAGTTAGACAGAAAACAGGCAGAGAACGCCTTACACATCAAAGCAGAACATATTTCCACCAAAATAAGGCATGGCACCAAACCTGTCTTTCCTTCAACTCATCTTCGCTAACAGCTCCTCTATTGGCTGCATCAATTTGTCCAATACATCTACAAAGAGAGAGAAACAACAATGAAGAAGGCGAAATTACAGACTTCATTACCCAATGAGAAACATTCCAATGCAACATTCCAATGCATACAACTCACTTTCTGACACCTTCAAGCAGCTCCTGATTACTCTCATCGTACTTGAGACCAGCCTGTAGCACCAGATCAAATGGAAACTTCAGGAACTCAACAAAAACCATATAAGAAGATTTAAGCCCTGCAATCAGCCTAGAGTAATTTCAGAGAGATATAACAAGATATGAAGTTGCCATGCCTGGTATGTCTCTAACGCTTTGTGGTACTCCTTCATGAAGAACTGTATAGCCCCTTTGCGAGCATATCCTCTCACGAATGTGGGATCAATTTCAAGACATTTATTTGCGTCTTTCAGTCCCTCCGGTAGAGCTCCTAACTTTGTGTAACATGCTGCTCGGTTACTGTAAACCTGCAAAACACAACAGATAGTATGACAGAATTTTCAAATAGAAATGAGAAATTACACTATCAAGTTCTCAAGGTCCACAGTTGCTCATGGCTTTAACTTTTTCTTTTCCACCTATTCTGAAAGTTTATGTATCACCTTGGGATCATTGGGGTTCCTCTTTACGGCTTCTGTGTAGTGTTTCACTGCTTCTGGATATTTTTGCTCCTTAAATAATTCATTCCCTACAAAACACATCAACAGCTTTGTTGATCAGCTGAAACAATACCCATGTGAAGATGATTTACGCCGTATATAGATTCTAATGATCCAAACTATATATGCATATATTACATACAAACTCACCTAGCTCCCTCTCTTTTTCCGCAATTTCTGGATTGAAGTACTCCTTCTGTTCAAGATCCTTCTTAGCTCTTTCTGCTTCATTAAGTTTCTTCAAAGTATCAGGATTTCTGTGCTCAGTAAGAGCCTTGTTGAAAGATTCAATAGCCAAATCATAATCTGCAGAACATTTTGCCATTTTCACATATGCAGTCCCCTTTCTTGTCAATGCTTTAGCAATCATCTTGTAATCAGAATGCAATTCACGGCCCCTTTCCACTGCTTTGTCACAATCCACAATACAATCTGCATACTAAACATACAAGAAGAAATTCATTATGCTTGTCATCGAAAGAAAAAGGACACGTTTAACATCTATTTTGGTAGTCCAGAATAGATAAAAACATCCACATTATGGGTGTACTGACCTTCCCCATTTCAAGATACACAGCTGCCCTGTTTGTAATGTAGGAGATGTCTTCATCATCCAGCTCAATGGCCTTCGTATAATGCTGGATAGCAACATCGAAGTCTTTTTTCTTATATGCAGCATTCCCGGCATTCTTCTCTTTAACTGCCTCAGCTTTCTGGGACGATAGTTCCTTCCCATTTTCTGAAGTCTCCATGGGTTCAGGTTCTGGTTGTTTCTTTGATTCGGACGAAGCATAACTTGATGCTGATGAGGAGCCATTTGCAGCAGCTTTTGGTCCATTCGCACCTTCCCCATCATGAGCTTCTTTATCTTCTCCTTTTGGAGCAGCAGAAATATTGATTCCCAGAAGAACACCCAGGACTTGCATCATTCTTTGATCTTGCAAATACAGATTGAGATGCCCAGGATTCTTCTGGACATCTTGAAGCATTTGGACAAAGTCAGGCTGTTGTAGGAATGGACGAGTTCCTGGATCTTGAGTAAGCTTTGCCCAAATATCTGGCCGAGAGAAAATTTCACTGAAAGGAGAAGCACCAGGATAACTGCGAGGTTTGGCCTTGGACGCCTGAGCATCCGCTAGACCTGATTTGAGTGCATCATTATTGGGTTCATACTCTAAGCCTTTCTTGTAAGCTGAAATCGCTTCATCATGCTTTCCGAGACCAACGTAGGCAGCACCAAGCCTACTGTATCCTTTCGCCCAGTCTGGCTTCAATTCTACTGTTTTCTGGGCATCATCCAATGCATCTTTATACTGGTGCAGTGATGCGTATGATGCTGAACGATTTGAATATAGAACATGGTTTGAAGGAGCTAGGGTTATCGCTTCAGAAAAATGTTGAACAGCTTCTTCAAATCGTCCAGCTGAAAAAGCTGCATTTCCTTTGGCCTTGGCTTCGTCTGCCATGACTGGTTAGCTGATAATGAGAACTCTTTGAAATTGAGCCTATACTGATAACAGGGACCTGATACACATGCAATATCAAACAATTGTGTATCAGGAAAAAATGTTCCTTGAGCATACACTAAATCAGGGTTATAGATTCACGAGGGTCGTCAATGAAATCAAGCCTATATGCATCAATCCAGTGAGGAATATGGGCTATACTTTTGCTGAAAATGAGCCGTTCTATTAGAAAAGATCAGAAATGCTGATTAATGCTTCACATGATTTTCTTCTAGATAGTAGATACAACTTTGTACTGAATCTATAACTGAAAGCACCATCAAATAAAACCAAGAGGAATTCCAACAAATAAATGCCTGGCAGATGCTCCTGAATTTCTCTTCGTTTAGAGTAAGAAGATGGATGAGACTTCAATATGACAAAAACCGTTCCTGGATTTTTCATTCGACTAACTAAGATGTGTTAGACGCAATTGGGAAAGCTTCATTCAAGATTATATGCAGAGCGAGCCAAAATCATCGAATTGAAGACAAAAAATGGAATTTTTGACAAAACGTATTGAGAACAAAGTGACAAATTCACAAATTTTTGACAAAAACAGCTTCGGTATTAGACATATGCGAAACCCCATCGCTCCTATAGCGAAGACGTAGCAAACACAGAAGGTCTGAGAAAAACAATCTTCGGAACAACCAAAAAAGGGTTCCGAGTATAGACGAATTGGAAGCAAAAACTGGAAAGGGAAATGCACAATCTGTAGAAAAAACATCAAAAGCGAGAGAAAGCCGAAAAGCATCTGCTCTAAGTTTCGTAATCATGGAAAGGATTCGAGAAGGTGCGCCATTTTTTCTGCATTCGTCTTGGCAAGACAGTTCAGAGTTCGCGTCGGGGGGTGAAGAATCTTATACTGACAATACGAAGAAACTGGATTTGGTCCATTGCTTCGGATGGGGGATGGGGGAAAAGGCGAACGCAAGTGGTGCCCAGCCGTAACTTCCCGTCCATTGCTGAGATGGAGACGAAAGAGTTGGGAGAGAGCGAGAGCAGAAGAGAGGCGGAGAGGAGAGAGACCAACCTGAGAACAGCGGCTGATGATGTTGATTCGTTTGCGGCGACCGTCGATCGAACGATTGAGCTGCAGAAAAATGGCGGAGGAAGGAAAACCGGAACAGAAGAAGAAGAAGAGGAAGAAGAAGGAGAACAGTCGCCAGATGCTTCCAGAAGCTTCCGGAAGTTTCTGGGTCCCTCTGCTTTCACACTTGTCCGCCCAAAAAGGGAAAAAAAAAACCATGAACTAGATCCAATATCATTTCCTGGGGGAAAAACATTTACCTAGAAAAATACCAAAATCTCCAGACCGAGATCCATTGGTTGCATTTTCCAGACGCCTGCTGCTCAGATCGGAAATCGCGGATTGAACGCCTCGGTTTTTATCGCGGATCGATCGATTCCACGCTCGCTTCTCGCTGATTAATATCGATCCTTCTCGTGTTCGTTGATTCGTAATCTTCGTTGCTTCTTTTTTTTTATCTTGTTCCCATTGATCGATTCCCTTCCTGTATTTCGATTAACAGAAGTTAAGTTTTTTTTTTTGGAATCTAATTAATGCGGTTTTCCAACTTATCTCCTCTCGTGTTTCATATCGATCCATGATCTTCCTACTGTTATTTACTGAATGATTCTTACTTCCTACTGCTTTGTTTTTTACCGATCAATTGCCTTGCTGTATTTGATTAACAGAAGTTAGTCATTCTGGTATCTAATCAATTAACTATTGAGCATTAATTTTTAAAACTAGCTGTTAATCTGTAGTTTTAAATTTTAGTGAGCGTTAAAATGTGATTAATAAATCAGTCAAGTGTTTCTCATGAAATTTTGTGCGCAAATACAATACATTAGAGCACAGGTGGCCCCTGTTTGTCCTCGATTCAAATCATAGTTTACGGGGAAAGCGTTTCCGCCGAGGACTGAAGCAATGGTGTTCAAGATCAAGAGTTTGAGTAACAGAGAGCTGAGAAACGCATTTTGCCTCAGGGTGAAAGCGTTAGGCCTGCAAATGCCCAGTCGTCGAGGAATAAAGCCCCGGGCTAAAGTGCTAGGGAACAGTGTACCCGAGATCGAAGCACCGTGGAATGAAACGATGTGAAGTGGTTGGGATGCATTTTGTTCAAGACGCGTAGAGGCTTGCAGTTTTAACAACGCCGATTGTCGATTGGGTGTTGTCTGCTCATACCAAGCAAAAATTCGACGCGATCTTCTTGGTCACAATTTGGCAGTACAAAATGGCTAATATGTATACACGATAAGCTCCAAGTTTTATCCATTAAGCTATTTTACTTCAAACAAAAAATTATATTTTAACACTGATAATATCTTGAAACACAATGTAGCATACCATGCATAGCAACCAAGTCGCGAGCATGCATAAGCCCAAGAACTGTATAAAAACCGATTTGGTCTTAGCATTGAGCCAATCCGATGTAATGCCAATCTTCAGCCCCTTGTACTCCAAGTCTCTTGGTTATATATATATATATATAATATCTTTTTGTTATGATTTGGTTTTCTTCTTATCGTATTCGTGTATTCCGAGTCTATTATTCTCAACGAGTTCCAGGCATGACATTATTAGCAATGCTCAATTAAGTTACCTGCCCATTCTCGACTTGGCCCGCCCCCAATTCACGGACACAAAATCCACTGCTCAGTCCCTGATGACGAGCTCGACACGGTTTCTTCCATCGTCTACCACCGCAATTTCCCAGGGGGTATCCTACATCGAATCCAGTAAGACTCCGGCGAATCGATCTCGATTCCCGAACTTACAACGTATATCTGCGTATCGGGCGCTGCAGTCCCCGTGCCCTTTCAGCATGGACAAAAACGGAGACGCAATCGTTGGCCGATCTACGGGCAAAAACAAAAAAACAAAAGAATCATCCCAGATTCTCGGACCGATGAGCTCGGACAAATCGGAGCACATATATTCTCAGACAAATGAGAGTTTTGGGCAAAATCATTATCAGATAGTCTCAAGACTTGATGAGCTTTTTTTGTTTGCTTGCATGATCAGATCAGATCAGATCAGATCAGATCAGATGATTCTGAGTCTTGGTTTCACACTGGCCAGAGAATGCAAAGAACACAAGGAAGAAGGAAGAAGAAGAAGAAGAAGAAGAATTTTGCAGGAAGAAGAAGGAAGAAGAAATGAAGAAGAAGAAATGAAGAAGAAGAAAGACTCTGTTTCTGCTTCTTCTTCTTCTTCTTCTCCATCGCCATGGCTCTGTTTGCTTCTCTGATGCAAATGCTCTTCACAGCCTGAAACCTCTGCGCAGACTCCGAGCTCTACTCGTGTTGTCCTCTCCTCCCCGCTATCCCAGAAGCGATGGCCGTTCGCGTGACCATGTCCAAATTCCCTGCAGATCTGAAAATGCAGGAAGGGAGCGGCATCCCGTGGGGCGCCTCCATCACTCCTTTCTCTTCCCTCGACGAGAAAGGCATCCCCCCTGTTTTCATAGCTTGGGACGAGAAGAAGAAGAAGAAGGGCGGCGACCCTCTTCCTCGCTGCGACAACTGCTGGGCCTATCTCTGCTCCCTCTGCGACCTCGAGAGGCATGCTTGGCGATGCGTCCTCTGCGACACGCACAATACTCTCTCCGATGCCGACTTTGCTAGGTTCTCTTCTTCTTCTTCCTCGTCCCCTGCTCCGGACGCTTGCCCCGAGCTTTCGTCTTCGTTTATTGACATCGAGCTCCCGTCAGGTAAAAGTTTCTCCTTTGTTCTATTCCTCTCTTCTTATCAATGCAAATTCTTCCCCGCGAGATGACTTACATCTGAACAGACGATGATCCCGAGAGAAGAAGTGAATTCCGAGGGAGGCCGGTATTCGTTGCAGCTGTGGATCTCTCTGGTAAGGGCAAAATTCTTCCCATATAGCTAGCTCCAAAGTAACTTTTTGTACAATTTTTGTAGTTGCCAAAACCACAATTTGCTCTCATCACATTGTTGAATGAATGGACTTGAATCATCAATCATTCAATTCTCTATGCTCTTATCGAACATAACCATCTTGGCAGCTGCCATTATTTGTGAACATATCATTTTGATACATTATCGTGGTAGGCGGATTCGAGTTTCTCACATTAAACTAGCAAGCCTCTCAGCAAGCCTCTCATAAGGATCTATCTAATCAGGGATTGTAACACGAGGTGCAACATAGCTTTATCCAGTGATGTGCCTCAAACTAAAGACTGATCCGTGGTTAAGTATCCATTATAAAATGATAATCCCCTAAACCGTACAAGTCTTGACTTGAGATGGGTTTAGGGGGTTTCTGAAATATTATCCAGTCTCATGCTTTTTGCTATAATTCCTGTTCCCTACACCACGATGGTAACATTTCTAAGTTATTGCTTGAGAAAAGTAAAGTCGGTGGAGGGTGGTACTTGATCCATGGGTTTAAGTGAACTGTATCTGAATTTGACAGTTATGCTGTGCATTGCACGCTCTAGTGTGACCTAAGAAGCTAGGTGAATTGCAACATTATTGTATGAAATAAAATCGAAATATAACGAGATTCTATTTATCAGGCGTGTTGATTGATTGTATTCTGAAAATTGGTTAAGGTCCTAAGGTGATCAGATTCCTTCTCAGTCCATGGTGAAATTATAAAGCCACATGCCTTCATTTATCACATTTTAATCTTAAAATTGAAACAGTTAACTGATTGTGTCTTGCAGCTTCGGAAGAATTTTTGGAGCTTGTAAGGAGTGCACTCCTAGCAGCACTAGAAGGTGATCTGCTATCCTCTTGCATCATGGATGATTGTCATGAGCACATACTTTATTACCATCAAGGCTAAGCAATAGCTTAGATCGACATTAGCATACATATGTCAAGTGACCACGGGCCAAAATCATGCTTATATTGCGTGAAAATACAAAAGTGTATGATATGAGTAACATTAAAATCATGCTCGTAGAATACACATGCCAAGTGATTATACACTAAAATCATGCTCGTATTGTGTGAAAATACGAAGATTGTATTGTGAAGCTAACACCGTCAACAAACTTTCTTTGATGTCATGAACCAAATCTTTTAATTTGAAGGCATCTTCATCATCTTCATGGGACTTTGCTTGCAGCCCTGGAGCCTGGGTTCCTTTTTGGATTAGCAACTTTCAGCCACAAAATCGGACTATATGATGTACAAGGCCCTGTTCCTGTGGTGAAGAATGTGATAATACCCCCGGAATTGGATGGACATATACCTGTCAATCTGGAGGATGCAATGCCCCTGAGCTCCTTCTTGGCACCTGTATGTTGCATACTCTAGGTCTCTTGAACTGGCTTATGGGGTATGATTTAGGTTCGTGTTCATTAGGATCTACTCTGAATGAGAAGTGAATGTGGAATCCAGGTAAGCAAAAATAAAGAAAATATTGCAGTTGCCTTGGAAACTTTGAAACCTACCAGTTCATGGGAGCGGACAACTGCTGCAGGTCAAGGCATTGAAGGAGTCACAATGGGTGGAAGAGGTTTTGGTGTTGCCATAGATGCATTGTCAAATTATCTGGGGGCTGAATATGGTGTCACTTTTGCAATGGGTATGCTGCTGTCTTTTGCTAAAGCTATGATGTTGAACTGTTTTATTATGAGAATTATGTGAAAGAATGTAGCTCGGAGGTGAATGATTTTCAATATATCATTTTAGAGCATCCTACTTGTTTTCTGCCAAAAGTTCAATTCAGACGTTAATGATAGGTTTTGTGCTTTGCAGCACGTGTTTTTGCATTTTTATCCGGTGCACCTGACTACGGAGCTGGACAGCTTGACACTAGGAGGTATGGTGAACAATATGCAAGCAAGGGGGAAGATGCTGATAAAGCATTGCTTCCTGAACAAACACCTTTCTACAAGCTTCTTGTGAGTGTAAATTTCTTAGTTTGATCTGTTTTTCTCACACGATTCACCATTTTCATCCATTTGACTGACTCTCAGGCTGGAGAAGCTGTTCAATCAGGAGTTTGTGTTGATATTTTTGCAATTACAAACGAATATACAGACTTGGCTTCACTCAAGTACTTGAGTATCGATAGCGGAGGCTTTTTGTTCCTGTACTCCAGCGTAGATGATTCAACATTGCCCCAAGATTTGTAAGCCTTTTTATTGTTTCTTCCTAGAACATAAAATTTATTCTTATCTCATAGTTCTTTTATGATATATTTGGATTTTCTTCATGGGTTATTGGATGCTGATATATTTTTCTCTTGCTATGCTTCTTATATTTGTTCTTGCTTAATATGTTAGGGATGAATAGGGCTGTAATATGGAAGAAAATAGGATTGTATACATTTGGATTCTCAATATGTGTGTGTGTCCACCAAAAGAAAGCTTGATATCGACTAGAGGGTGCATCAAATTGTGTGACTTGCACTCTGGGTCTGGTTAATGTGACCGTGATATAAATCTGTGTCAGTTAAAAGTTTATGAGAAGCTCATTTTCTTTGAAGTGGATCTGCTATGCTCTGCAAGGAGCTTATCATTTAGTTTTCTGATGCTTATAACTATAAAGCTATGTAATGGGAAAAATTGTGCAGATGCTGCATTTTGGCAACAGTAGAATAGAGATGATGATCTGGAAGATCTTGGCCGATTGCACTATCATCCCATCTCTGTTTATTTTATAACAGCAATCCATTTTTGAAACAATACTGTACTCTCTGCATAAGAAAGTTTGATGTGTTAAAGTATCCAGTTATGTGCTTGACGATGAAACAATCTCACTTGAAAATATTATCATCTTTGACGTGGATGTAATGTAGTTTTGATATCAAGTAACATTAATGACAAGATCTAGTGTGAGTGAAGCCTTTCATGTGTGAGTGAAGCCTTTCTTTCTTTTTTTGTAATATGTCATTCTCTTATTATATCAGTCATACCAGATCTGATTTATCCTTTTTGTAGGTATCGCATGCTTAGCCGACCATATGCATTTGGTTGTATCTTCAAGCTAAGAACTTCTGTAGAATTTAAACCATCTCGGGCTGTAAGTGTCAATCATGAGTTACTCTGAGAGCTTTTCCATGATGAATATAATGTTTCTTTCTGTCTCCTTGTTTGGGCACAGTATGGCCATTTCTTCCCAGATCCACAATATGAGAACGTTCAACATATTATATGCTGTGATTCACATGCAACATATGCTTATGACTTCGAATTTTCAAATTTATCAGGATTTGACAGGTAAAGTAGATGTGCCTTGCCATTTTCTTGCTGATTTGCTTTCGCATTTCTGAAAAGCTGTACACCTCCACAATTAGCAGTACAGTTTTCATCTTGATACAGGCTTCAAGCAAGTCGATAATGTGTAGTGCAATTTGTTTTCTATGTTATTTAGTGATTGAGGTTGTATGGATAGTGTTATATCATAAAAAACTAGGATTATGGCTGTCATCTTGATGCAGTTGCCAAGCAAGCTGATAGCATGCAGCATAATTTGTTTTCTATGTATATTTAGTAATTGAGGTTGTGTGGATAGTGTCATATCATAATTTTAGAATTGGTTACATTTTCTGTAAACTGCGATGTAGGAGTTTTTGACGTTTTTCATCTTTGTAGATGTGTGTGCATGTATGTTTATTTTTGTACATGCCATGTTTGTAAAGAGAGCATTTTGAGAGATGTGAAACTGCTCTGCAGAACAAAGGAAGGGCTTCCCACAATACAAATTGCATTCCAATACACCATCATGGTTCCTGATGATGGCAATGAACAAACTGATCCTCAAGTGGAGAGGTGAGGTGGATTCTAGAACGTGAAATTTACAAGATGAGCTTGTATGGTTGCACCCATCTAACATGGATATAACAAAAGTTTTATGTATGTGTGTCTGGAGGGAACAGGAAATCTTTCACTCTAAAGAGGAGACTAAGATTAAGAACAGTACAATTAGAAGTAGCACGGAATGTTGGCGACCTATATGAAAACACGGATTCAGATGTTGTTCTTTGTGTATTGACTCACAAGGTGAGAAGTTATCTTTCAAACATGCGATTCTTATTTTTGTATTAGTATTTACACCCAATGTCTCAGAAGTTTATGTTCTTTCACACATATGCGTGCATGCGTGTGTCTTTTGTAGATGCTGATAGTCATATAGGTACCTATTTATGGATTCTCTACTGTATCATCAAACTCTTAGTGGGATATCATGAAGCAAATAGTAGGATATCAGCGTTGCAGCATCACACTTCATCCTAAAAGAGATCCAACTGAGTAAATGGATGCTATGGTAGACCAATGAGCTGCATGGTCACAAACGTAGTAGTGTAAGAGTGGAAGGTATCATAAAATAGTGTATTTTTGTTATTTCGGTAATGACCATTTATAAACTAGTCAGATGCAGTCTGTTTGACGGTTAGATAGCAGAATCTGCATCCAAAGACTTGTAATTGCCAGATATTCTAGATATGTGGGGAAGCTTGCGGAGTAAGTATGCATTTGATGCTGTTGTTTAACAGACGTGCATTTTTTTTTCAGATAATCCAAGCATCCTTAGAAGAAGGTATAAAAGAAGCAAGGCTGTTGCTACATGATTGGCTAGTCATATTGACAGCTCAATACAATGACTTCTATAAGCTGGCACGATTTGGCCAACCAAATACAATGAGTAGATTAGATACAGCATTCTCTCAGTGTTCAAAGCTTCAAGTCTTACCACGACTCGTGTTTGCATTACTAAGGAATCCCCTTCTACAATGCCACGAGGAAGGTGTGCATCCTGACTATCGCATATACTTGCAGTGCCTTTTCAGGTATGAAAACTCACTTCTCAACACAGGTCTGCACTGTCCATATGATGATATAATACATGAACGTTGAAAATTTTCAAATTGATCTTGTCATCGTCAAGCTTCTTTGCATTTATCTTTTCTAACTACTTTTGTGCTGTTGATGCACCACAGTGCACTGGAGCCTACTTCTCTACTGCGTGCAATCTATCCAGTCCTTTCTTCTTACAGTTCTCCTGACAAGCAAGCATATCCACGGCATTCATTGAGTCGAACTGCCATGATTACAAGCAATAGCCCAATCTTCTTCTTAGATGCTTTCACCACACTAATAGTGTATTATACTATCGCAGCTAATGATGTTTTCCCTTTTCCACCACCTCAAAACTGTAAGTATTCAAGTGTTGGACATATATATGGTTGATTTATTGTTCTATCATTCTGTTAGTTTTTGAGAGAAGCAAGTTCAATTTACAGGTATGCTACGCTCAACCATCAACAAATTGAAGCAAGAAAGAAGCATCACACCAAAGCTCCTTATGCTTAGGGAAGGCCATGACAGAACCGAGCAATTCGATATGTTTCTTATCGAAGAGCAAGATGTCGATGGTACAAGGATCGGAAACAGCATGGGCTTTGTTTCATTTTTGAACAGTATATCACACAGTGTCAAGGAATACATGAAATGAAAATGCGCATTGCATCACGTTTTGAAGCAAATAATGAAAGATAAAATAGTGCGGAATGGTTTCAATCAAGTAATCAATCAAAGCTCAATTTTTTTTTTTGTGCTTCGTTTCATTTTTTCTGGGAAGTGTTTTTATCAAGCTCTATCTACACCTGCTTGCTTTCGCTTGATTTTCCTGTCTCTTATGGAGTCAAGAAATCAGTACCTTTCTCAGTTATGTTTAATAAAACTTGAGTTTATACCTTTCTCAGTTATGTTAAACTTGACCAAGGTTTATACCTTGGTCAAGCCTCTCGTGATTTTACGATTCACCAAGCATGATATTTAACATTCTCAGAATGAGAAATCATAACGCCAAACTGCAGATCTTTCTGATAGACTATTTTTTCAGTGTAACAATTTGACCCTTGTGTGCATTCCCAAATCTGGTATGGATGTTCTAATTTGCTGCACAAAATTGAAAATTTCCAACCAGTTGTGCTGCCACTGCCAGGCACTAATGTGAATGAATGAGCAAAATATAGCTTAAAAAATGCTTCTTTTAATGTCAAACATGGCTGAGTTTGTTGAGACGATAAGATTTGCTAGAAACAGAAAGAAAAACCCAAAATGAAGTGCCCATATAAAATTAATTGCCTTTTCAGTAGGAGGGTTAGGTAACATTCCTACTGAAAAAGGCATTGAGATCTCAATGAGCTGCGATATGGTACAATAACAAGTCAAATTAACATCGATATGGGTTCATGTTTCCATGGAAATTTCAACATTTCCACGTATGGATTTCAACATTTCCATGGGTACACACACGCAACTTTGATTCGTACAGGGATTCAATGTAGCAACCTACTACCACATCAGTTATGGCATAACAAAAAATCGCATTAAACAGATTTCACAATGTAGAAAGCCCAGACAAACTGTCAGACATTAACACCCCAATAGGGTTTGAGGGTTCAACTACATGCTACTCTCCAGCTTTGACGACATGAAAAATTCAATAAGGTTTACAATAAAGCATGGACATCGATAAGAAGTCTATGATTCCAAACGCAACAGTAACGAAATCATGTCAATCAGATTAGATGCGATTACTGCTTATACAAAAACGAGGTGAAAAAACAAGCCTATATATACTTTGATATCCAAAACAATGGGCGATTTAGTTTGTACAATAACAGAGTACAAGACAAAACAATGTTCAAAGATGCAAGCTCAAATTCCTGAAATCTGTCTTCAATTCAGTTTTTTATGATCATAAACAGCTTCATTCCCACAATGATAATAATCCATCAGAGGCATGTTAGCTGCAGCAATTGAATGGTCTCACACCTCAGATTAGTGGAAGTTTATGGCCACATCCATCATGTATAAGGGAAGAGGTTCATTACCGACCCAAATTTATCTATACTGAGCTAGGTTTAGATGAGCCCAATTACAGGTTCCGCAACACACTACCCTAACTGTGCAGCATTGGGATGAACTGAATGAGAGCCCACAACACACTACGATGATGATAGGAAATATATCCTCAAGTAGGCAGCAATATCAACCAGACTAGCACTGTCAAAATAACGATCATGAAGGAACCAAATAGACTACCATTGAAGTTGATGGCATTACAATAAATGAACAAATCCTTACCCATATCATAGAGCTCCTAAAATAGTTCACCTGCTGTATGGAAGCAAGGAGATTGAAATTTTTGGATGACCCATGTAATATATACGTATATCCATTAGTTCTCAATGCATAGCCAGCTAGCTATAATGTGTATCTGTAATATAATAAATACAAAAATATAGGAGGTTGTCCCCCCTTTCCACTGAAGGACAAAAAGGGATTAGCCCAGCAAGACTCGGTATATGCACCCGTATATTTTGAAGAGATTAAATTGATGAAAGATATTTTCACCACAACATCGCGTTTTCTGACATCAAACGGTGTTTGCTCGGTCCATGGACACAGGATGTAGCGAAATCCGAGGCTCTTTCGCGAGGGGAGCGAGCTCTTGCAAGACGTGTAGCGATTCCGACAGCCGGTTGAGAAGATTGACGAGGGCGATGACTTCATTGCGCTGCAGCACGGGCGGGTCGTGGTGGGGCGAATCTTCCGAGAAGAGGATCTCGAGCGCAGTCCCGAGGCCGAGGATCTGGAGCTTGCCCCAGAGCCGGCATTTCTCGCAGCCGACGCAATCCATGATGGCGCTGATGTTGCGGAACTGGCGTTGGAGGCTCATGAGGAGCCGGCTTCCATCGGAGCCCTTCCAGAGCTTGGCTTCGTCGAAGGGTTTGGGGCAAGCGGCTTGCAAGCGTTCGTTGCGAACCAGCCGAACAACAGCTCGAGCTGTCTCTCGGTCTTCCGCAGGGTTCCCGGTGTCGTATTCAGCCTGGATGAGGTAGTCCGAAGCTTTCGTGACGGCTCGAAGCACCAGCAAGAATGTGAAGTAGAGATTCCGAACGCGATCCGGGTGCTTCGTAACCCTATCTCGGAGGAGCGAGACATTCTTGCCCCATCGGGAAGTGGCTTCGTCGACGAGGTAATCGGCAGCGATGTGCACCGAGATGGAAGAATGCAAGCCCGAGATGAGCTTGTACAAGACACGGCTCTCGGGAGGGGAGCTCCGATGCCCACCATCTCCATCTCCATCTCCATCTCCATGTCCATGTCTTTTTCCATCTACATGTCCATTTCCATCTCCATCTCCATCTCCATTTCCATGTCCATTTCCATCTCCATCTCCATCTCCATTTCCATGTCCATTTCCATCTCCATCTCCATCTCCATTTCCATCTCCGCCTCGTGGTGAAACAAGGACATTGTCATTGTATATCGCATCCCAGATACGCCGAGCAGAAGGGCCCTTGTAACCTGTATAGCGCTCGGGGTTGAGGAGAAGATTCACATAGGTCACATCCTCCTCGTCCCTTTCATCGTCGGCAGTCCACGGATTGTCGCGACTCTTCCACGTGAACGCCTGCCGATCGAGGGTTCGATCCACCGCAGCCTGAGGCTTCCCCTCTTGGCAGATCAGATCATCGAGGGGCCTCAATTCCCTGCCCGAGATCTCCCTCCGGAAATTCTCCGGGAACTCGTCCTCGGGGCACTCGCAGACGCTGCAATCGCGGAGCACGCACATGCCATCGTCGGGCCAGAAGGGGCAATCGCACCATAGCTTCGCCTTGTAGTAGCGGAAGAAGGGGGTACTCACCAGGGACTGCAGCAGCGGATGCAGGACTCGCTCGTTGAGGGCGTTCACGGTCGCGTAGTCGCAGCAGCAGTCCTCCACCATGCCCGAGAGCTTCGCCAGGGAGCTATGGTGGGCAGCTCTAGCTCCGGGCGCACCGCCGCCTTCCTCCTCCGCCTCCTCCGCTCTGTCTCGCTCTCCGCAATGGCACCGCGACGCGAAGAAGCGGCCGCTGCAGGCTGCGATGAGGGCCGCCAAGAACACCACCGCGACTGCGCCCAGGCACGCCTTCGTCGCCTTCATCCTGAGAAACCCTAACCCTAATGGCGGAGCAACTCCGGAATCCTCGAACCCTAGCCTGTCCAAACAGCCCTTCTTCGCCCTTGAGCGGTCCCGAGGCCCCTGATCGTCGCGCAGATGAGCCCAAACCCTAGAGGGTCTGGCCTGCCGCGGCGAGCTTCAGGATCTGCTGCTGCAGGTTTTCTGAAGAAGAAGAAGAAGAAGGAAGAAGAAGAACGAACGAAGAAGAAGAAGAAGAAGAAGAAGAAGAAGAGAGTGAAGGAAGTTTTTGTGGGCGATTTCGTGGGCGATTTCGTGGGCGATTTCTAGAAGGAGAAAAAAAAAGCAGTACTGTTGTTCTGTATCCAATCCTGTTGTTCTCAATCCAATATTGTTGTTCTGTATCCAATACTGTTGTTCTGTATCCGATACGGTTGTTCTGAATCCAATTCAGTTGTTTTGTATCCAATACGGTTTTGCATCTGTGGTTATGTTTGCTGGGTTCGGCATCCGATACAGTTTTGTATCTGTAGTTCTGTTTGCTAGGTTCGGTGTTTCAGTGTCCAATATAGTTATGTATCTGTGGTTTTGTTTGTTGGGTTCAGTATCCCATACAGTTTTGTATCCGTAGTTCTGTTTGCTGGGTTTAGTGTTTTGGTGTCCTATACAGTTCTGTATCTGTAGTTCAGTTTGTTGGGTTCAGTGTTTCAGTGTCCAATACAGTTCTGTAACTGCAGTTCTGTTTGCTGGGTTCAGTGTTTCAGTGTCCAATATAGTTATGTATCTGTGGTTTTGTTTGTTGGGTTCAGTATCCAGTACAATTTTGTATTTGTAGTTCTATTTGCTGGGTTCAGTGCTTTGGTGTCCAATACAGTTCTATATTTGTTGTTCTGTATCTGTAGTTTTGTTTGCTGGTTTCAGTGTCCAATACAATTTTGTATCTATAGCTCTATTTGCTAGGTTTTGTGTCCAATACAACTCTGTATATGTAGTTTTATTTGTTGAGTTCTGTGTCCAATACAGTTTTGTATTTGTAGTTTTGTTTGTTGGGTCCTGTGTCCAATACAGTTCTGTATCGGTTTGTCTTCAGCCACCAAACTTGGCTTGATTTGTCCGACTGGAATATTGAATCCCAAGTCTCGATGCCCTTTATGTCGATGTCCAACGTGATGCAGCTGAGATGACAGTTGGACAACATGATGATGTTCTCCTTGGATTTTTGTTTGCTAGATTCTGTGTCTAATACAATTGTTCCGTGTCCAATATAGTTTTGTATGTGTAGTTGAGTGTCCAATACAATCATGTATCTGTAGTTTTGTTTTCGCTGGGTTCAGTGTCCAATACAATTCCGTATCTGTAGTTCTATTTTGTTGGGTTTACTGTCCAATATGGTTCTGTATCTGTAGTTCTGTTTGCTGGGTTCTGTGTCCAATACGGTCAGCCGAAGTTCGACGTGATGCAGTTGAGACGACAGTTGGACAATGTGATGTTCTCCCTAAATTTTTGTTTGTTACGTTTTGTGTCCAATATAGTTGTTCTATGTCCAATACAGTTGTTATGAGTCCAATACAATTAATTTATACCCACTATAGTTAGTTCTGTATTTGTAGTTATGCTTGTTGGGTTCAGTGTTCAATACAGTTCTGTATTTGTAGTTATGTTTGCTAGATTCAGTGTCCAATACAGTTTAGTATCTGTAGTTTTGTTTTGCTGGGTTCAGTGTCCAATACAATTTTGTATTTGTAGTTCTGTTTGCTGGGTTCAATGTCCAATACAGTTCTATATTTGTTTGTCGTAGGCCACAAAACTTGGCTTGATTTGTCCAACTAGATCAAATCCCAGGTCTCGATGCTCTTTTTGTCGAGGTCCGACTTGATGCAACTGAGACGACAGACGTATTGGGTTGTGCACGTTATGCGTCGGTGTTCATTGGCGTGATCATCATCAGAAGATCGACGAATCCATCCATTGATCGACCTATCTATCTATCTATCTATCCATTGACCTATCTATCTATCTGTCGAGGTCTGACTTGTCCATGCAATTTGCTCTTCGACATAATGCTGTGTCTTCTGGAATCTTTTTGCCATGCCATGCCTTGTCAGCCAAGGCCCGATCTTGGCAAAAGTCATTCTAGCAACATTCCGACCAAGCCTCGGGTTCGATTGCTCGAGCCCTGTTCTGTGTTAGCTTCGATCGAAGAAGCCTGTCGGATTTTAAGGTTGGCATGGCCCACCGTAACAATTAGCTGCTTCCTTCTCTCTGTTATTTTTTTACATCGGGGAAGGTAATCGCATGTGCGAAAAGCAAGCACCGGATCCAACCACCTTGAAATGCATCTGCCATCAGCTGGTAAAGTGAAAACATTCGTCAAGTCAAAGCCATAATCGTTGTAAGTTACTGCAAATTAGCGGGGCTTAGCCTTGATTATATTGGCCACATAAGAGGTTATATTGGCAGAAGCTCCATGGCACATTGGCCTCGGCCAATGTGGAAGGTCTCATGGCCCGATCGTTCTGATCTACGGACTTCTGGAAGTGTATAAAACGAGTGCCTTGAACGATGGATGGTGCCCCAAGGCAAGAACAGCGGCTGCTCCACACGGCATTCATCGTGCATTGCTCTTCTCGACTACGAACTCTCAAGAGGAAGGAATGCGATTTAAAGATGTTTCGAGGGTTTATCGTGTGGATGCAGAAGTCCTTCCTTCCTTCCTTCCTGTCGAACATTTTCGAGCTGCAGAATCTGCAGCAGACAACGAAAGCTAGGTAGGGCGAAATTCTCGGAAGATCTGGAGGAGGTTGCAGAGCACAGGCTCGATGCTCCCGAATCAAAGGACGGGAAATTTCATTCGGAGATAGAAATCCAACACTCTTTGGAGACATCTCCAAAGGCAGAATCTAGGGCAATTTGGAGGGGCATTTCTTGTGAATTGAATCAAATCTTTCAGGGGCATTTCTGATGAGGATGATGATCCCAAAGCAGACAAAGAAAAAATCAGAGAATTGTCGCGCCTTTCTAGACGTTGATGATGGAACGACGCCTCACCTTCTCTGCAGCAAGCAATCAGAGCAAGCAAGCAAACCCTAGAAAGCACGGCCATAGCCAGAGCCCATCTGAGAAAACCCTAGAACGCCCAGCCGTCTCCCCAACCCTAAAATCCAAACGCCCACAGGTCAAAAAACAAAGATTAGGGCGGAAGAAGCCCCCCGATTCTTGTCTGCTGATGCTCGCAAAGAAGAGGAAGGCATCGTCAAGAATCCCCCGAGAGCAGCAGAGGCTCATTTGCTCCCGTCCAAACCCTAAATCGTTTCAGGGTTCGCTAGAGGGAGATCGCCCATCATCGCGCAAGAACCTTGGAGAAGGAGGTTTTTGGAAGGAAGGGAATCCGCGAAGAACCCATCACAGGGGAGCGCCCATTGAGCGGAACCCAAATCTCAGAAATCGCGGATCCGTCCCGAATCAAGCTCCATGGTCAGGAGAAGAAGTGGGGCAGAAGCAGGCTCAGAAGCAGGCTCAGAAGAAGAAGAAGAAGAAGAAGAAGAAGGAAGAAGATGATGGTGATGAGGGTGAGGATGAGGATGGGGATGATGCATTCAGGTGGTCATTGCGGAAAATCGGCCATTCGTCGATAGAGCTCGATTTCGGGAAATGATGATGAGGATGGTGATGGTGCATGCTGGCAAACACTGTGGAATCGGTGATGCATAGATCGAGAGCTCGAAGTCGGTGGGGCGGGGGAAGTTGATTGATGATGAGGATGATGCATTCTGGTGGACATTGCAGGATCGGCAATGCACAGATAGAGCTCGAAGTCGAGGAAGCAATGACAATGACGATGACGATGACGATGACAACGATGATGATGATGATGATGATGATGATGATGTGATGATGACGACGGTGACAACGATGACGATGACGAGGAGGAGGAGGAGGAGGATGGGGATGGTGCATTGTGGCGGGCATTGCGGGAATCGGAGATGCGCACACAGAGCTCGAATTCGGGAAGCGGCGAGGACGAGGAAGGATGGTTATGATTGCATTCTCCTATAGGTGGAATCGGGCCATGAACAGGGCAGAGAGGCTCGAGCTCGGGAAGCGATGATAGGGGGGAGGGTGCTGGTGATGATGCAGGATGCATCGTGGTGGAATCGGGCATAGACAGACAGACAGAGAATAGATAGATAGACAGACAGACAGATAGATACTGATAGACAGACAGATAGATACTGACTGACAGACAGACAGATAGATACTGACTGACTGACAGACAGAGAATAGATAGATAGACGGACAGACAGACAGAGAATAGATAGATAGACAGACAGATAGATAGACAGACAGACAGATAGATAGAGCTCGATAAAATCGGGGAAATGGCTGGAACGATGAGGGCAGTGGTGGAGAGCTGGGCTCTGCTTCCGCACGTCGTGCTGGCATTGGCAGCAGTCTGGGTGTCGTGCCACGTGCCCAGCTGGCTCCGGCTCGTGAGCACGCCCTTCGTCGCGATCTGCGCGATCGCGTATCTCTACCTGGTCGATTCCGAGCAGAGGCGGTTCCGGGAAGCGCGCCTGCGCCGCGCCGCGCTCGAGCAGTGCCAGCGCCAGCATCGGATCGACGAGACCATCGCCGGAAACAGTAACACTGCTATCGGCACTAGCAGATCTGCATCTGCATCTGCATCTGCATCTGCATCTGCATCGCCTTCTGCTTCGGCTTCTGTGGAGGCCTTCATCAATGGGCTCGTGGCCGCTTTCTGGCCCTCCTGGGAACCCGGCCTCGTCTCGGGCCTCCTCGAGACCAAACTCCGCGATGCCCTCGCGCCCGTCTGCGGCCCCAAGATCTCGCTCGATCGCCTCCGCCTCGGCGCCTCGCCCCCTCTCCTGCACTCGTGCAAGCTCCGCTACCCGTCCCTCGTCGTGCCGCATTCTTCTTCCTCCTCCTCCTCCGCCGCCGATCGCGATGCCATCCAGCTCGACATGGATCTCTCCTTCGTTGCAGGTATCGATCTATTGATGTCTGTATGTCTGTCTGTCTGTATGTATGTAGGTCGGTCTGTCTGTCTGTCTGTTTGTATGTTTGTATGTCTGTATGTATGTAAGTATGCATACATTGCCGTTTCCGATCGGGAAAGCTTGCCTGTGCTAGGGCCAACTGAGTGTTTTTTGTGGACTCGGATTCGGCAACCTAGTGTTTCGTGGACTCGGGATCCATAGTCTTATGATCCCATGCAAAGGTGGCACAGAAAGACACCATCGGTCGTCGTCCATAAAAAAACCTCTGTCTGTTATCTGTATCTGTATCAGTGTCTGTATCGTGTGCGTGTTTCTCTTCGATAGAAAGCCGATGTTTGTGTCTGTATCCTGTGTTCGTGTTTGCCACCCTCGGAAACCTCTCTGTCTTGTATCTGTGTTTCTGTTCTCTGCATGTGTTTGATCGGCAACGGAAAGCTCCGTGTTATTGTTTCTTTCTTTCTTTCTTTTTTTTTGGGTTAAAATCCACCACCAGGTGACCACATGGGCGTCGTCTTCACCGTTCCCGTCGGCTACTTCGCCACCAAGCTCTTCTGCGACCACCTGACGATCCGATGCAGGCTCCGCGTCGGCCTCCGATTCGTCGCCGGCCCGCCTTACGTCTCCTTCATCTCCCTCTCCTTCCTCTCCATGCCCAGCCTCAACTTCAGCATCCGCCCGCTCTCATCCAACGGCTTGGCTCTCACCGATCTGCCGCTCGTCGCCAGCTGGGTCGTAAGTTCCAGATACACTTCTCATCGCGCGAATCGAATCGCGTAACCTTGTTGCGTTTTGTAACGTGGATTATATATAACCCGCTCCGAAGCAATCGTACGAAACTGCGGCTGCAAGTTACTGCAGAACTGGCTCATGGGGTTCTCCCGGTCCTTCTGGCCATGCCTGATTAGCACACTTTTTCGGAGTCATCAGGAGTTTTGGCTAGTTGGAAAGGTTTTAAGAACCACCGCGTTGGGTTGGTTCCAGAAGATCAGGCAAATCTTTCATTCATCGGACATATGCGCAAGATGGCTCTGCTAATCTCTGGTCCTCTCTCTGTCTCTCTCTGCAGTCTAACTCGATCCATCTCGCGATCCAACATTGTGGCCTCATCTACCCCGACAAGATGGACATCGATCTCACGCGGACGTGGGGCGCAGACGGCGGCGGCGGCGGCGGTTCGGGCTCCGATCCCATCAAACAACACGCCAAGGGTACGTGTACGCTTTTGCAAACATACATACATTGTTCGTCGTAGGCAATGCAGAATGTCGTCAGAAGACCCACCCTGAGGCGATTCGTTATCTGCAGGATGTTATGCCATCTTGGAGATCATAGAAGGGAAGCATCTGATGGGGAAAGACATGTCAGGTAGGTATACTCTTTCCGATACAGTCGTCTGGAGTCCAAAACAAAACAAAAAAAACCTCTGCAACGATCTACATCTTGGCTAATGCATTGCAAGTCTCTACGGTTTCGGCTATATCTATCTGTCTGTGCGACCTCCTGCATAGTGTGAAACCGCGACCGCGACTCGTCGTCGTCTGCTGCGCAGGTTTCTCGGATCCGTACGTGACGATCACCCGTGTGGGGGACAACGAGAAGGAGCCGCAATTCAAGTTCAAGACGAAGGTGAAGAAGCAGACGTTGAACCCGACGTGGCGCGAGAGCTTCACGATCCCCATAGCCTCCTCCTCCTCCTCCTCCTCCTCGTCGTCGTCGCAAGCCGAGTCGGGATCGTACAAGCTGCTCCTGCGCTGCCGAGACCGCGACGTGTTTGTCGACGACGAGCTGGTAGAGTCGGAATCGTCGGTTATTCTTCTGTTTATGATGTTTTTAGGGGGTTTTCCGGGTTTCGACTCCCCTGCATAAACAAGTGCTGTGTTGGGGCTTGTGGGCGATGGGATTAGGGTTCGGCGGAGCTCGACCTGATGTTGTACCGAGATGGGAAGCGGCACGAGATCGCGTTCAAGCTGCAGAACGCCGAGCATGGCGAGCTGCTTGTGGCGGTGACAGTTGTGGGCGCGAGCAATGCCGCCCACGACCAGCTCCTGCACCAGCTCCAAGACATGATCAACAAGACTGGCAAAGCGGGGGCCGCCAACCCGAACCCTAACCCTAACCCTAACTCTAACCCTAACCCTAGCCCTAGCCCTAACGAGCAGGCCGTGATCCTGAGGCAGCTACAGGAGATGATGATGACGATCGGCCAAGCAAGCTCAAATTCTTCTGCCATCGTCGAGCAAGGCCGATCAGCATCTGCTGCAGCATCAGCAGCTGCTCCTCGGAGATCGATCGCGGGCTCATCGAGCTTGGCGGCTGCGAGGCGGCGCTCGACGTCGCGGGCCAACACGTTGCCCGGAGCCGCCCCGGGCCCAAACGCCGGCATCGTGAGCACAGGTGTGAACACGGCGGCTCCTCGCCGTGCTTCGACCACGCTCTACGCCCGGCGGCAGAGCACCAGCACTGCCGCCAGCTCTGGCTCTGGCTCCGCGAACTCCACGCGCAGGCGTTCTTCCTCGTCATCGGCTTCTTATACTTCTTCATCTGGCGTAGCTGCGAGGGCAGCGCTCGAACTCGGCACCAACTCCTCTGCCCATTCTGCAGCCGAGGAGCAGCTGCTGCAGCAGCAGCAGCAGGGAAGCAAGTCGAAGCACAAGCACCACCATATCTTCCCGTTCGGCAGCTACTTCAAGCACAAATCCAAGTCCAGAGAAGCGTCCTGAGTTCGAGGTTGGTGTGTGTTTGTGTGTGTCCGTGTGTGTGTGTGTGTGTGTGTTCGTTCCTCTGTTTTTCTACGGTTTCTTCTGTTTCTCGCACGACGAAGTTTGGCTGTGAGCACTGCAGGCTCAATATGACCAACCAACTCAAGGCCTATTTCCTTCTTTTTCTTCTTCTTGTTTTTTTACATCGCATAGGGCCTCGATTCCGTGACACAACGTACGTACAGTCGATCGATCGCCTGAAGCAAGCAAGCAAGCAAGCAAGGAGGTGGCTCGTTGGGAGGCAATTTTTACGAGAATGGCCCTTCAACGGGAGGGGACGAGCTCATCCGCAGATGTCACATGCTGCTGCTGCTGCTGTTGGCACGATGATCATGGATCCGGGGTTTCTTCCGTGCGTGATTTGTTTTCTCTCTCTTTTCTTTTCTGTTCCTTTTCCCCCGAATATCGAGAGGAGGAGGAGGAGGAGGAGGAGAGCCATGTTCGGGTGTCATGCCAGATCCACGAAAGGCTTCTCGGCTCGGCTCGGCTCGGCTCGGCTCGATCGGTCATTCTCGATCAGATGCTGCATGTACAACACTCCTTCTTTCCTTTTCGCGTGGCCGATCGCCAGTCTGTTGCGCGCTATTCACGTGGAGCCAGCCCGAATGGGCCTGAGTTCGAGCCTCGCCGAGGCCACTTTGAGCTTGAGCTATATGGTGGTTTGAAGAAGAAGAAGAAGAAGAATCTTCT